>JACEGR010004545.1:0-85957 GCA_014170235.1 Listronotus bonariensis
AAAAAAACTAGTGACTTAGACATTCTATACACGTTTTCCGTCTTTGTAAAATACAGTTATTTACTAATGGATATAGAAAACCCCTTATCTATTATTTAAATCATCAATTTATTTTTTATACAAGCTTATTTAAGCTCTAGATCTAAAAAAAACTTTAGTTAAATAATAAATACTTACCAATGTGGATTCCATTAAAACATCTCGAAATGATTTGGGTCTGGAAGATTGACTTAGGACCTTTGATACAAAAATCAAAAAACGAATCCAAAAAACTTTTGAAGCCCCTGAGAATACACCATATTCTGTAAGATTGTACATGCCGGTAAAATTTTAGTGACAGTTTAGTCCTAAAAAAATAAAATACTTTAGGCTCAAAGGAACACCTGATTTTTTATTTCAGTAAACTAAAAAAATGTATAGGAAGATGCCTTTTCGGTGGCGAAAACTGCGACATTTTAAACAAATTACCCTACACTGTATCGTTTCTGAAATATTGAAATAAATCATTACCTATACAGAGAATTAAAATGTACAGGGTGTCCCACCGGGAACTGCTGTGATCGATTTCCCGAAAAATACAGCTTTGAAAAATTTTGAGAATATGGTTACCTTATAAAGTTAGTGATGTCCCCCCCACAACTAAAATATTTTGACAGCTCTACCACTTTCGGTTATACCTAGCCAACCGTTTTTGACTTATTTTAAATTTTATGTCGCAAGCCATTACATAAACATCAACTTCTCCTAAACAAAAGCCTTTAATATCAGTTGGGGTTGGGTTTTCGTGGAGAAAGAACTATTTTAATAGGCTGCATTAATATTTTGACAATTATCAAATACAAAGTGGTCCAAAATAGTCGTTAAAATCTATATCTACAAAAACCTTAAAAGCCCATTTTTTCAAATGAAAACCCCTATCTTTTTACCCTTATCCTATTAGGATCAAAATAACGATAAGTTTGAAAAATATCTATTCCAAAAATTTATAAATTTCGAAATATTAACGATTTAATGTTATCTATAGATACTACCAATGCTTTTAAGTGCGGCTTAGTTTCGCCTCTAGTTGGCCTTGACAACAAAATGCTACCCCGTACCTACCCGTACTTAAATGCATTATTAGAATAGATAAATATTAAATCGTTAATATATTAAAAACTATAAATTTTTGGAATAGACATCCATATATAAACTTACCTTTATTTTTAATGCCTAATACGACAGGAGTAATAAAAGATAGGGGTTTCCATTTGAAAAAATTAACTTTTAAGATTTTTGTCGTAATAATTTTTAACGAATATTTTTGGCCACTCTGTATTTATTAATTGTGAAAATATTGATACAATCCACTAGAGAAGTTCTTTTTCACAAGGAACCTAACCCCAACTTATATTAAAGGCTTTTGTTTAGAAGAAATTGATGGTTATGTATTGGCTTGAAAACGTCATTTTTGACACAAAATTTAAAATAAGTCAAAAACGGGTGGACTTAAGTATAGAATATTATTTATAAATTATGTTTAAAATTTTACGCAACGCGGTATAACCGGAAGTGGTGAAAGCTGTCAAAATATTTTAGTTGTATATCCCCCACTGACTTTTTAATGTTACCAAGTTTTCAAAATTATCCAAAGCGTACTTTTTGGAAAATCTATCGCGGCAGTTCCCGGTGGGACACTCTGTACAAATGACTACTTATTATTTAGTTGTATGAAAGAAGAAAAACGCCCTCATTCATCTAAAAATAAGGCCAATTTTATAAATCAGAATTTAATTTTAGTATTAGTATTAACCTAACTTAATTTTAGCCATTAATATTGCAATAATTAACTAAATTAAATAAAATAATAAGTTATAAAACTTTAATAAAAAGAAGTTACCGATTTTAACCTTTTTGCGGAACATAAGCAATTAATATTTTCCCTACTTTAATCTTAAAAAGAAGTTACCGGTTTTAACCATTTTGTGGCACATAAGCAATCAATATTTTTCGCTACTTTAATCTTAAGTTTTGGATTTTAGAGAGTTTTAAGGTCGTTTTCTAAGACCAGAAAATTAAATTTGATTTATAAACATAACAATTTAAAAATTAAACACATTTAATTTTAATATTGAATATTAATTTAAAATATACAGGGTGTCTCTTAAAGGTCTGTACAAAATGTTACCACAAACTGGTTTGACCAAAATAAATCGATATGACACAATTAAGCTTAGTCAAAAAGTTAATTTTTAGCGGGATAGAGGTTATCAAAGTTTTTATTTTATTTTAGTTATTTATAAATAATGTTTTTAATATTAGATTTTTCTACAAAGATCAGGCCTAAGGAGTTTTCTAAGCTAAGAAATCAAAATTTGCTAAGATTTTAGAGAGAGCCACATGCAGTCCTTTGCTTATATTTAAATTCTTATAATTTTTTTCCTTGGTGTGTCGTGGCTGCAGTCAAACATTTTTACTCTCCCATAGGCTTTGCACAAAAAAGTATACTTTATAAACATCGCTGGAAGCAACCGTTCTTGAGATATTTTAAATTAAACATTTTATTTTTTATAAAAATAATCCATTGCATTTATTTGCGCTTTATCTCAACCACTCTAAACACAACGATTTAATGCAATTTACCTTACAAAAAAAAAGATTTTTTGAAAGATACAGGGTTTCAAACATTCCATTTTTTTTTCTCTAACACCCTGTATATGGCAAATCAAATATTTTGTGTGAAATAGAACCTTTCATCTGAAATATCTTAAAAATGCATGCTTGTAGCAATATTAACTTAGTGTATTAATGGATTATGTGTGTTAAGAAAACAGAAAATGCATTTCTTTAATGTAACCCCCTCACTTTTTATTTTTAAATGGATTAATTTAAAAAAGTAAAATTTGGGAATATAAAATAAATGCATAATTATTATATTTTATAGTGATATTGATAAATAAAAATTATAAGGTGGCGGCTGGGTGCCATTTTGGGCGAGAAAAATAAATAGAAAAGAGGGCCTTGTAACACATTATTTTAAAGCTCTTGATAAGTACCTTATAACCCTAGAATATCAAATCAATAACGTCACCTAATACAAAATTTGCTTTTTACAACAAAACTAACACCAGAATAAATTTTAAACAACCTTTTTTCTAAAATTATCCACTTTCTTATAAAAATAATTCATTGCATTCATTTGCGCTTTATCTAAACCACCCCAAAACGATTTAATGCAATTTACCATACAAAAAAATGGATCGTTTAAAAGATACAGGGTTTCTAACTTTTCATTTTATTTTTATTACTCTAACACGCTGTATATGGCAAATCAATATTTTGTGTAAAAGGAACCTTTTATCTGGAATATCTTAATAGCTGCTAGTAGCAATATTAACTTAGTGTATTAATGTATTATGTGTGTTAAGAAAATTTATAATGGCATTTCTTTAATGTAACCCCTCCCCTTTTAATTTTTAAACGGATTAATTTAAAAAAGTAAGACTTCGGGATATAAAATTGTTGCATAAATACTATATTTTAAAGTGAAATTGACAAATAAAATTTATAAGATGGCGGCTGGGCGCCATCTTGGGAGAAAAAAATAAAAACAAAAGGGGGTCATCTAACACATTATTTTAAAGTTCTTGATGAGTACCTTTTAACCCTAGAATATAAAATCAATAACGTCACCTAACAAAAAATTTGCTTTTAACAATAAAATTAATCGCAGATTTTGATTTCTCACATTTCAAAACCCCTTTCTAGCCAAATATTATTATTGCCAATATTATTTACAACAAAACACCAGAATAAATTTTAAACAACTTTTTTCCCTAAAATTATCCACTTTTAGACTAAGGTAAGTTGGGGTCATATCGTTATATTTTATCATCATGAATTTATGTTAGCATTTGTTCACACTTTTAGAAACACCCTATAGTTTCAGTAAGGTTTAATTTACCTTTTTTCTGGTATTGCAACGCAATGAATTAGTAAGTAATCATTTGCATTTAACGAATTATATATTGTAGTTACCTAATAAAAATATGATGTCGCAAAATATTACAAATTGCAGTGCACAAGTATTTATTGAAGACTTATTTAACGAAATTACTTTATAGGTAGCCAAGGCAAATTAATTTTAATTTAAAAAAATATTCCATTAATGTTCACTAATTGAGATAAGATAACCCATTAGGTTAAGCAATACAATACTTTGAAGGTATCAAAATAAATTACCGTTTTTAATTAATTTGTACAGAGTTAAAATTTCTTAAGCGGGCCACTTAAAATCAACTATTTGATTTTAGTGTGTATATTAACATATTTTAGTTGCTTCATAGGTTAAAAGTAATACTCCGGAACGGTTTTGAAAATTTTTAGTTTTTTAAAAATTTATGAGTGGTTTGTGGGGTAAGATATAGTAGAGAAACAGAAAAAAATAATTTACGTAAAAAAAATAATTGCTTTTAAACAATTTAATTTATAATAAACAAACGGAAATTTAGCAAACTTCTCGGTGTCGTAAAATATTTTTGTTTCTATAAAATAATTCGTTTATCTATGTATCTAAATGATGACACAAGAAAACTTTGGTGCTTTCTTACCAGAAAAAATATTTAGGTACACACTTTAATGTGCCGGAAACCGAATTTATTTAGCCGATTTTGGCCGTATTTTTTATTGTCAACAATTTAAAACACTTTTTAAACCTTATTTAATAATAACGTCATTATAAATGTGGTCAAAAAAATTGATGCTTTTAAACCTGTGTATCGGCTATAAATTTTTATCCTCACTTTTTCTGTTGACGCTGTTCACGAGTTACTTGATTTTTTCTATTATTTATTTATTTTTTCTTTATCACTATTTGAAAGATGTATCAAATACTATTAAAAAGGCTTTATGTGTTATATCCAATTTTTAATAGTTACGGAAATATGGACACCTTCGGAAATTTGATAGTAAACTGGATTTTTTAAATAGAACAACCTGTATATGCCATTACCATTTAATAAGTATTTTAAAGAGCTTTAAGAAAATAAATAATACCATTCCAATAAAAAAAAACTTAAATGCAAATATCTTAAAAATGGTTGCTCGCAGCAGGACGTTAGGACGTTTTAGAAATAAATAAATAGTGTAGTCAGTCCCCTTTGATTTATACATAAAAACTAATATCAGATCTGATTAGCTCATGTAAAAAACCATTTAATGCCGAACTTTTTAAAAAGAAGAATAAAAATAAACAAATAAAAAGATTTAATCAACCAGAACTACCCATTACGACCCCAATGTGACAATGATATTTACTGCTTACTTTACGAATTAAGCAAAATTTTTCCGAATACATGAACTCGGCAATTACACAAATTTGGCACTATCGCTAACTTCTTTATTATTGAAAATGCATAGTCGACTGAATTGGAGAAGTTGTAGTATTTTTTGCTGATTAACGTGCTTTAAACAGAAGAAAAAATAAACACCAGGTTTTCACTTTATTGCCAAAAATATACTTTTTTGGTTAAATAGAAGACCCTGTATATAATATTAATACAATATTGCTTCCCCGTTAAATTAATATTTTAAAATGCTTTAAAGAAAAAACAAATTTAAAATGTCTATCCCTTATAGTTTTGGAAATATGGCCATCCCAATCTAAATATTAGTGGATATAATGTTCATTTTATCCACGACACTAAACTTATAGTCTAGGGGCCAGAGCTGCTTCGTGGCCGATCAAAGTCCAAAGAGTTTCAAAGTTTATTCAAATATAGAATTATTATAAACAATGAATTTTTCCATGTTTGTATATGTTAATTTCGTTTGGACTCATCATCAGCCAATTAAAATAACATTTTATTGTATACCTAGTCAAGTAAAAATCATGAGCGACAGAAGTTTTTTAGTGAAGTGTAACTCATATTGACTTTGGCAGTTACTATGTACCAAAGGTTAATGAATTGAAACCTAACTTTTGTCATTTTGTAAAAGCTAAATTTTAGATTATGTTACTTGGTTACCTATAAGAAAATATATCCTCGGTCGCCAGACAGTTTTGACAGTTCCAATCCTTTGCCAGACAGTTAATTTGGGGTAGCCTAATAGTGTGAAGAAATCCAATATTTCTGCTATTTAACAAGAAAGACAAAATGTATTTTATTATTTATTTCTTGTAGGGTTTCCAAAAATGCATGTCATTAAAAAGCAATTAAAAAAATCAAACATCACAGCAAAAATTTATTTGTGAAATACTTTGTATATATCAAGATATTTTTAGTACATGCCTATTTGAAAACCCCACAACTTCTATATAAGACTCTTTGTCAAATCTTGTTAAATAACAGAACTATTGGACTTCTTTGGACCATTGGGCCACCCCAAAATGTTTGTCTGGTGACTGAGAAAATATCTTTTAATAAGTACACACGGGGTGTGTTTTTAAACTTAAAATGGCTATATATTCTCAACCGAGGCAAATATTAAAAAATATTATTTCTATGTAAACTTGGGGAAAATATAAATGACGATTTTTTAAAAACCCCTCTATCAACCCCTTAAGCTGCACCCCAGTCACTTAAGAATCTTAAATGGCAACACCCTTATGCGACACTTCTTTCAAAAGCTTATGAAAAATGCCTTTTGGTAATTTAATTTTTGTTAATTTAATTGGATATTTTTGATACTCTTTAAAAATAAAAAAGTATCATTATTCTAAAATTTAAGGATGGTATTCGATTTTACCTCGACTTTCTAATGACCCAACAAATAGCATCTTTCATAAGCATTCCAGAGAGGTACCACAAAAGCGGTGTTGCTATTTAAGATTTTAAAGTGACTGGGGGTGCAACTCAAGAGGCTGGTAGAGGGGTTTCGAGAAGTACGTCATTTATATTTCCCCGAGTAATTATAGAAACGGTTTTAAAAAAACGCACCCTGTATATACAATTTAGCTTTTATACAATGACGAAAGTTTAGTCTTAATTCAGTAAACTTTGATACCAGGTACCTGCCAAAGCCACTATAAGTCAAAGTTTATAGTATACCATTACTTCCACCTATATTGGGAGCATGCACTGACCAACTTATAGCTTTTACAAAAAAACAAAGGTTTGCCTCTCACACGCCCTTGAACTATAGAGTAAAAGTGTCAGCATGTCAATGTTTTATTAAATTGCAAAATTTGGTTACCAAATATGCCTGACCTATGGCAACTAAACATCTAAATGGGCAATTTAATTGAAGCACCAAAATATCCTTGAAATAAAAGTATTAGAAAGGATAAAAGACCCAAAAAATATTTAATATAACGATAATAAACGAATTTTATGTATTTGTTTTGTGTTAACAGCTATTCTTAAGAATTACGTTAGGCAAGCCATTTTAGGACAAATATATTTAAATTCAGTTTGGAATATTTTCATTTACTTTTTTAAATGCATAAGATTTCATCATGGTTAAAATTAATTTTATTTAAAATTTATTTGGGTACTCTTTATACTTGCCCCATATGAAGATATTTAATAAACCTTAACAATATAGAGCTAGTTTATGATTTAAAAAATACCACATTAGTTATTTACAAACGTCAGAAAAAGTCTTGTTTAGTGCCCCTTTGTCATTTGTTTGTGTGCTTTCTTAATCCATCTTTACAACTTAGTTGCCAAGACACTATAATTTTTGCAAATAATTCGCTAATTGTAAAAATCTTTAAGTTGTTGCCTAGAATTTAAAAAATAATGTTTAAAGAAATTATACCAGATTACTTCATTAGTTATTTAGTTATTTTTTGCATTATTTTGTTTCGAAATCACTTGGTATTCATAGTTGAGAGATGAAAAATATAAATGATTATTTAAATTTTCCGTGACCCCATTATTTAAGATCTGGTATTAGAACTAAATGCAATTTCTTAAAAATCTTCTTAAGGTGAGTTCAGATTTGAACCATGACATGCAACCACATCGCAAACATATCTGGACATCGAACCAAACGCTGTCGCAAACCTGAGAAGAGTTGTAGCTTGAGGATCGCCCCGATCCCCAATATGGATTGCTTAAATGGTTGCGGTGCGAGGTTCAATTCAGCATCATAACAGGTTCACGACGGCGTTTATTCCAACGTAAAGATATGTTCGCGACGTGGTACGGTTGCAGGTCGTTGTCGTTCGCAACGTAGTTAGCGTCAAGGGCGCACCTTTACAATGCACAATACAATACCATTTTGTTATCCAGCTAAGATCTCATAAATTAATATATTTTTTTATTATACTTTTTTTCTAATCTATCATACCAAATGGGTGTATAAAAACTAAAGTGTACACAATGTATTTTATTAAAATTGTTCTGTATTTTAAGCCAGTTTAGTAAATTTTTGTTAAATATACAGTGTGTCCACGGAAGGACTTAACCCGTTTCTTTTTTGTTTTTAAATATTTTGAATAAAATTCCTTCTTTATAAAATTTTTGCTTTGTTTAAAATGCTTAAAGCTGTACTAAAAATTGCCCTAAGACTAACATCGCACAAATAATACTTTGAAAAATATTTAAAAGAACTATTTTTAAAACTGCCAAATTAAATATCATTAAAAAAGGTTGAAATTGTATAATTTTGTTTTTTTCTAGTTGTTATAGTTTCTACAAAAATTGAGGTTAACGTGAAAAAAATTGTATAAAAAATATTTTTTCTAATTCAGGGTATTTTTTTTTTAATAGAAACACCTAATTCCCTTATAATATAGAATAAGATTTAAAATAGCAAAAATGGTATTTTTGCAAATAAAAAGTCGGTTATAAATATTTTTTTAACTACTTATATAAACAGCATGAAAGAGAAATATAAATTTCAACTTTTTGTTAAATAAAGCTTTGAATAATACCTCTTGCGTTACTACTTACATACATTTGAAATAATTTAATTATAATAAAAAAAATATATATTTTAATTTACACCCAATTTTCCTAAGTAATCATAAGCGATAAGAAAATAAAATTTATTAGACTTTTTTAATACTTCTTTATGCTTTTTAATACTTCTTTATGCTTTTTAATTAACTAGTTTCAAATATATTTTTCCAATATTTTTCAATTTTTCCAAATAACATTTTTCCTATTTTAAACCACTCTGTATATCATAAGGCAATTTTTATTATACCTTTTAGCATTTCAGACGAAGCAAAAATTTCTGTAAAAAATATTTGTTTTTCTTGACACATTGTATTTAACTCTATTACATGTTTAAAGCTATTTAATTAAATACAAGTTTTATTTCATTCATTAAAGTTGCCTCAAGCGAAAAAAAATGAATTTTTGAACTTATGCTCGATTTTGGCAATTTGGGTTAATGGCTGCCCTACATATGACTTATTTACAAACAAATCCAGCCTTACCATAATTCTACCTATTTTTTTAGTTACAAATAACCCCATCCACAATAGCAAAAATTAGCACTTACGATAACTTTTTCATGGTCGCAGGATATTTGGCGGTAACAATTACATTCACAAAAAGCCCAGTGTCACGAATACGCACAGTTGAACCGTATGACGATGACAAGCCAATTAGTTAAATCTCAATTTTTATGTTTACTATTCGGCATAGAGCACGTAGGGGGAAAGTTATGTAGTTAAGGTATGGGAAGTTTGTAATACCTACATTGCAAACATTACAAAATTTTGTCTTCTGCATATTAAAGTATTACCGGTAACAAGCCTTAACTTTCACAGACGGATAGTTTAAATGAATATACCGGGTGATGCGTCGCCGGGCAGGACATAGGAAATCCCATGTAATTTTTAATGGGGTCAATTATTGGCTCACCTAATTATTTTAGAGAAAATTCTATTGAAGTTTATTGAAGAGCATGCAAATGTATGTACAAGGTAAAAACTTTAGATTTTTCTTTGTTTGATGCTAATATATTTTTAAAAATTGTTACATTATTATCGCTTCATATTTATGAACAACAATAAAAATACCAATTAGCGTGACATTACGTTGTCATTTTGAAATTTAGTGCTTTATTATTATCAAAAAATCGTACAGTGAAAAGATAAAAGTTGTATTTATACAGTAGTATAACTCATGGTTAATCTTAAATAGGAAAAATATTAATTGATCATGTGCCATAAAAAAGGTTAAAAATCGGTAACTCCTTTCTATTCAAGTTTCATTACGAATTTTTTGTTAAATGTAGCCAATAATTGGCACCAAAACATTTCTGTATTCATTTTAAGACAAAAGTACTTTTTTAAATACCGCCAGAGGGCACTTTACCTAAAACTTAAAATTTATTTACATCATAACTTTTATATTTTGACAGATATCGCAAAGCTGGGGACGCCATTTTATAGACAATCAAATACTTAAAAAATAAGATACTCTTTATTAAATTCGATAAACCTCACCGTTTAGGCACCAACAGACATCAAAGTTTTCATCAATTTCAATCAAATTACCTACATACAAACAGGGTGTCCAGCAACTCAACCGACCATTATAGGATTAGGTTTTTAATTTGTTTCTGGGTCTTTATGGTTTGATAAACGATTTTGTAGGCAGAAACAAATTATAGGATTAGGTTTTTAGTTCGTTTTTGGGTCTTTAGGTTAAATAAACGATTTTGTGGGCAGAAAAAAATGATAAGATTAGGTTTTTACCTGATTCTGTGTCTTTACGGTTAAATAAACGATTTTGTAGGCAGAAACAAATTATAAGATTAGGTTTATAATTTTTTCCTTGCGTCTTTATGGTAAAATAAACGATTTTCTGGGCATAAACAAATATTAATATTGAGTGTTTTATTTGTTGCTGGGTCTTTACGGTTAGATAAACAATTTTGTAGACGGAAAAAAATTATAGGATTAGGTTTCAAATTTGTTTCTGGATCTTCACGGTTAGATAAACGATTTTGTAGGCAGAAACAAATTGTAAGATTAGGTTTATAACTTTTTCCTTGCGTCTTTATGGTAAAATAAACGATTTTCTGGGCATAAACAAATATTAATATTGAGTGTTAAATTTTTTGCTGAGTCTTTACGGTTGGATAAACAATTCTGCAGACAAAAACAAATTATAGGATAAAGTTTTAAATTTCTTTCTGGGTCTTTACGGTTAGATAAACGATTTTGTAGGCAGAAACAAATTATAGAATTAGATTTTTAATTTGTTTCTGGGTCTTTGCGGTTAGATAAACGATTTTGTAATCAAAAACAAATTATAAGATTAGGTTTTAAATTTGTTTCTGGGTCTAAACAGTTAGATATACGATTTTATAAGCAAAAACAAATTATAGTATTAGGTTTTTTATTTGTTTCTGGGTCTTCATGGTTAGATAAACAATTTTGTAAACAGAAACAAATTCTAAGACTAAGTTTTAAATTTCTTGCTGGGTCTTTACTGTTAGATAAACGATTTTGTAGGCAGAAACAAATTATAGAATTAGGTTTTTAATTTGTTTCTGGGTCTTTGCGGTTAGATAAACGATTTTGTAATCAAAAACAAATTATAAGATTAGGTTTTAAATTTGTTTCTGGGTCTTAACAGTTAGATATACGATTTTATAAGCAAAAACAAATTATAGGATTAGGTTTTTTATTTGTTTCTGGGTCTTCATGGTTAGATAAACGATTTTGTAGGCAGAAACAAATTATAGGATTGGGTTTCTAATTCGTTTTTGGGTCTTTATGCTTGGATAAACGATTTTGTAGGTAGAGCCAAGTTATAAGATTGGGTTTTTAATTTGTTTCTGGGTCTTCAAAAATAGATAAACGATTCTGTAAGCAGAAACAAATTATAGGATTAGGTTTTGTAATTCTTTCCGGGTCTTAACAGTTAGTTATACGATTTTATAAGCAGCAACAAATTATAGGATTAGGTTTTTAATTTGTTTCTGGGTCTTTATGGATAGATAAACGATTTTGTAGGCAGAAACAAATTATAAGATTAGGTTTTTATTTGATTTTGTGTCTTTACGGATAAATACACGATTTTGTTAGCAGAAACAAATTATAAGATTAGGTTTTTAATTTCTTTCTGAGTCTTTACGGTTAGAAAAACGATTTTTTAGGCAGAAACAAATTATAGGATTAGGTTTTTAATTTGTTTTTGGGTCTCCACGGTTACATAAACGAATTTATAGGCAGAAACAAATTATAAGATTAGGTTTTTAAACTGTTTCTGGGTCTTTACGGTTAGATAAACCATTTTGTAAGTGAAAACAAATTCTAAGAATAAGTTTTTAATTTGTTGCTGGGTCTTGATGAATAGATATACGAGTTTGTAGGAATAAACAAATTATAAGATTAGCTTTTTTATTTGTTTTTGTGCCTTTACAGTTAAATACACGATTTTGTAAGCGAAAACAGGTCCTGAGATTAAGTTTTTAATTTGTTGTTGGGTCTTTACGGTTAGATAAACGATTTTGTAAACAGAAACAAATTAGAGGAATAGATAAAAACGATTTTGTAATCAGAAAGAACTTATAAGATTGGGTTTTAAATTTGTTTCTTTTTTTTCACCGTAAAGAACCTGGAATAATTAGAATGTTTACCATGCATAAATGCTAATTGCATCAATGCCCACACGTTTACACTTATTAGTGGAAAAAAATGGCGTTGCTTTGAAATATTAAGCCAGTGTTTTTTCTTTAATATTAGAATAAAATAAACTATATATTTATTTTGAAGTCATTAATTTTATTGAATATTAATTAAGATGAGAAAAAGTAAAAAGCCAAGTTTACCAAAATATTGAAAATTGACATAAAATGTTAACCTAAGTGTACGAAATTTTATTTCCGTCACTGTATGTGTTATACCTGTTTAATCTAATAAAGATTTTTTAGACCTGTACAAAAGTACTTTGTGCTAAAGCCATATAAATCAATTACATTTTTTTCCAAATATTGCATACCAATTTTATGTGTTATTTTTATTTACAAATTGTATTTATTTGCTTATTTTTTTAAAATTATATTTTTTTAATTTGTGCATACTTCTTAATTAAACATTTTTTTCTAGTCAAAATTGTTTTTTTGTTACTTATATTGTTTTTAAAACCAACGAATCAAGTGTCTCGTTTTAACGCGTATAGACTCTAAGGTCCGTATGGTAATACTTCTAAAATTAAACACAGGGTAATTTTTTTATTTTAATAATGGAAGAACATCAACTATATTTACATTACTATACCAATATCTCCTAGTTTGGATCTACAGTAAAGTATCGTCACATTGACAAATATCTCAAAAATCTGTAAAGCAATAGAGCTGTCGATTTTCTACCATTATTTTCGCGTTTAGCTTCCATAACATTCTGCATCCGTTTCGGGAAGCAATTCTTCCACTAACCCATAGAATTGGTCATATGGACAGAAATAGTCACAGCCAGGTAGTTTAATTGGTATTGGGTTGACAGTGTCATAATTTTGGAAAAACAGCTAAAAAAATATTTATAATGTTGTACTTGTACTAAAATTGGTTTTATTATTTAGGATATAAACTATTTTATTGTGGATATGTAATTTAAATACAAATTGCTAGGTACTATATTTTAATAAAAATTTGGTAAAAATAAAAACAGCTTGTAAATGAATTTAGACAACATTTTCTCCACTAGTCTAGGAGCCAATGGATGATAGACCGTCAGCATATTTTGCCGAATGACTCTCGTATACCTACCTTACATAAGATGAGAGGCTTTACTTAGCCGAGCGAGGGTAGCTATGACGTCACTCAGGTAAAACAGGTCCCTAAATTTGACCAAGTTTGGCAGTATTTTATCAAAGCTGCAGTTTGGCCACATTAAAGAGTATATTTAATGCGACCAAAAAAAATATTGGCAGACGATTTACCTGATTGTAATTTCGTGGCAGACTTCTTAAAAATTAAATTATTATAATTTTTGTCGCATTAAATATACTCTTTGATGTGTTCAAAGCTTTGATTAAATACTGCCCAACTTGGTCAAATTTAGGTACCTGTCTTACCTGAGTGACGTCATAGCTACCCTCGATCAGCTTAGTAAAGCCTCATCCAGCAAAATATGAGCTTTGGTAAAATACTGAGTCTGCCATCCACTGACTCTTAGTTTAATTTATTTCAGCAAATTATATTATTTCTTTGTTACAATGCCCAATTTAAAAAAACTGCTTTACACATTTCATAAAAACGATTCTTGGTAAATTAGACAAATTTCACATGCAGCTAGTAAATATTAATGGTTAGCTTTAAAACGCACTGTATACAGCGTTAAAGTTTTTACGAAATAAAAACTTATAATTGTGAAATTATCTTAAGTGAAAAGCTATGATAAAAAGACATGTTTTTCTTGAAACATTAACACCCTGTATCTCGGAAAAAAGCATTTTCGGACATAATTTTGTTTAAAAAATTTACTTATGTTCTTGCATCTTATACAGTGTAAAAAAAAGTACCAAGTTAAAAATAACCCTGTATAATTTCCTAATTTTTGCATAAAAAGTTAGATAGAAAATTGAAAAATAAAAATCGCCTGCTAAAGCTAATTTTTAAGCAGTACCTTGTTGAAGCCATCCTTAACCTTTAATATACAAATATTGTTGTAAAAATTCATTTTATTACCAAGCAGGACTAATCGGGAATAATTTTTTTTTCGTAAAGTTAATTATAAAAAAGTTTTCCATTTGAAAAGAAATTCTGCACACACGCTGTATTTGTTACAATAATAGGATAATTACCTTTAGTCCATAGACCCCGTTAACGTTGTGCACTTCAAATAGAACATGAGATCCATAATTGGGAATGTCAACGATTTTAAAAGCTTCCAAGGAAAGTAAAACTGTTGCTACGTTTGTTTCATGTGCTGAATATATAAACATTTTTCTCGCTGGTGGTGTTAAGGTGCCGTCTATCTTTGACTTTGTGTCGGCAAGCACTTTTTTCAGAAAATATCCTTAAAACAATTTAAATCAATTATTATCTTGAATTGTTCATTTTTAAACCACATATATTATTATTATTTTTTTAATTTTGCTATAAGCCACTTAGGGGCCATTGGGATATTTTTAAAAAAATTGGGAAACACCCCCAGAACTAACCAAAACCCATATTTTGGTATACAAGAAAAAATTCATTATTTCCAGTGTCGTCCATGAGGGTTTTAGGGTAAATATTTTCCAATTAAAAAATGGTACGCCGCTGCATTTTTCTAATTTTTTTTAAATTCTTATTAAGTTTGGAACAAATTTGATTTTTTAATAAAAGAAGAACGCCACTGCATTTTTTAAAATAAAAATAATTTTTAAAATATACACTACGTTTGGAACATATTGGATCACTTGATTTTTTTTATTTAATGCACGGTTTTCGCGTAAAAAATAAAAACCATTTCTCGGCATGGTCAAATTCCTATTTAATTAAAGAATAAAATATCAAAGGTAATTTTTCACTGTAGAATTTTATATTATACTCGTTCATTTATTTACGCGAAAACCGTGCATCAAATACAAAAAAGTCAAGTGGTCAAATATGTTCCAAACGTAATGTATATTCTAAAAATTATTTTTATTACAAAAAAATGCAGTGGCTTTCTATTTTTTATTAAAAAATATATACCCTCAACCCCTCATGGACGACACTGGTAATTATTATTTTTTCTCTTGTATACCAAAAATGTGTTTTGGTGCATAGAAGGTTTCCCTCAAATTTTTTTAAAAATATCTCAATTGTTATAGAAGTTGGAAAACTAAGACGTTTGAGACAATTTTTTTTAAGAAGTCTTTTTAAATTTTTTGATGTAGAATTAGCCCTTAAAGTTTGTCGGATAAGTTGTAAAAACCCTGTATGCATATACAAGTTATTCTATGTATTATAAATTCTAAATAACACAGACACACAAAAAAAGTCTTGTATCTGAAACCAGACCTACCTACAGGTAAGTTTTTTGATGTCCTAAAACCGAATCTGAAGTCGGAATTTACCTTTCACCCTTAGATTTTGCCCCAGCTACCCCAGCTACACTCTAACCTACCCCAGAGGGTGCATATTTCACTTTGTGCAAAAGTTAAAAATAAATGTATCCAACTTACGTTTTTTTAAGTCCTTAAACCGAATCTGAAGTCAGAATTTACCCATCACCCTTAGATTTTTCCCCAGCTACCCTTTAACCCGCCCCAGAGGGCGAATATTTCACTTTGTGCAAAAGTAAAAACAAAAGTAGCAAAGTTACGTTTTTTGATGTTCTAAAACCGAATCTGAAGTCAGAATTTACCCATCACCCTTAGATTTTGCCCCAGCTACCACAGCTACCCTCTAACCAACCCCAGAGGGTGCATATTTCACTTTGTGCAAAAGTTAAAAATAAAGTATCCAAGTTACGTTTTTGATGTCCTAAAACCGAATTTGAAGTTAGAATTTACCCACCTCCCTTAGATTTTGCCCCAGCTATCCCAGCTACCCTTCTAACCCACCCCAGAGGACGCATATTTCACTTTGTGCAAACGTTAAAAACAAAAGTATACAAATTACGTTTTTTATGTTCTAAAAACGAATCTGAAGCTAGGATTTACTCATCTCCTTTAGATTTTGCCCCGACTACCCCTTCGTTTTTTGATATCCTAAAATTAAAATTCTGACTTCAGATTCGGTTTTAGGACTTAGAAAACGTAAGTTGGATACTTTTATTTTTAACTTTTGCACAAAGTGAAATATGCACCCTCTGGGGTGGGTTAGAGTGTAGCTGGGGTAGCTGGGGCAAAATCTAAGGGTGATGGGTAAATTCTGACTTCAGATTCGGTTTTAGGACATAAAAAACGTAACTTGATACTTTTATTTTTAACTTTTGCACAAAGTGAAATATGCACCCCTGGGGTGGGTTAGAGGGTAGCTGGGGTAGCTGGGACAAAATCTTAGGGTGATAAGTAAATTCTGACTTCAGATTCGGTTTTAGGACATCAAAAAACATAACTTGGAAACTTTTATTTTTAACTTTTGCAAAAAGTGAAATGTGCACCCTCTGGGGTGGGTTAGAGGGTAGCTGGGGCAAACTCTAAGGGTGATGGGTAAATTCTGACTTCAAATTCGGTTTTAGGACATCAAAAAACGTAACTTGGATACTTCTGTTTTTACTTTTGTACAAAGTGAAATATTCGCTCTCTGGGGCGGGTTAGAGGGTAGCTGGGGTAGCTGGGGCAAAATCTAAGGGTGATGGGTAAATTCTGACTTCAGATTCGGTTTAAGGACATCAAAAACTTACCTGTAGGTAGGTCTGGTTTCAGATACAAAACTTTATTTTTTTGGTGTGCCTGTGTAATTATTTATCTATTCTCCCAAGTAGCAACGTCCTAACTTCATTGAGAGCGTTATTAACTTGGGAGAATAAATAAATAATGCATGAAATAACTAGTATATGCCTATAGGCAAACATATTTAAAAAATGTAGTTTGGCCATTTTATCTAAGGACGGCAGAACTGATCTTGCATTTGCGCAAAATCAAAAGTTTTGCACCATCAAGTAACTTGACAACGTTATCCTAAAACCTCATACTTTAGCCATAATATTATAACTATTTGGTAACAATTAATGATACATAATACCATTATAAATAATAGGCTAAACAAAAAAATGTGTTTCTTATCTCTCGTAAAATTTTCATATCAGAACCCGGCACTCACGGTACACTGGTATTTATGCATAAGCCTTCGTGAGATGTCATAAAGATAAAAAAAAGTAAGCCCAAAAATTCACGTATTTTTGATTTCAATGCATCAATTTGAAGCATTGAAAGCAAAAAAATTAGGCAAGCTGGAAATAAAATAGTTTTAAAAAATTAGGTAAATTTAAATTGAAATTAGGTTGCTGACTATATGATAACAACCCTTTAAAAACCCTTTTAGGAGAGTTCCTTTTGATGAGTCTACCACGAATATTCATATCGCCATATATGAGAGCGGCGCGGCGCTTTAATCCAGACTGTCAATTTAGACATGTTTTGAGTGTCGGACTGGGCGAACGCGTCACCCTATTTTCGGACAAGTTTACCAAAATGTTTTGCACAAAGTTTTAAACATTGTGCCAAAAATTGTAAGGGTTATAGTCACGAAACCCGTCCAGTCCGATACCCGAAACATATCAAAATTGACAGGCTGTGTTAAAGCGCCACTTCCATACTGGGCTAGTAAAAAGTACCGCATTTCTTAAATATATTTAGAACCCCAAAGTTACATTTTCAAATTTATTATCCTGGGTTTTTTAAACATGTAAGATTAAATAGTAATATCGGCTTTGCTGTCAAATTTGCCAGTTTTATGCACACGTATTTTTTCTTTTTTTTTTTTAAACATGATAGCCTATTTAATTTTATTGCATTAAATTGAGCTTGAGCAAATTTAATTTAGTAAGTTTTAAAATTTTCATTTTTTTTTCTTAATAAGTTCCTGAGATATTATACAGTACACTTTTAGCAAAACGTATGTTAGCGTCTAAATATCTTCAAAACTGATAAAGCTGTATTTACAAGGTTTGGTGTTTGCGGGTTTTCAAGCACGCTTGTTTAATTGGTGATATCAGCAATGTAGCCAATTTAAATGAAAATACGCTGTTGTCGTATCTCTCTAAACATGTATTTTAATTCTAAATCCAACGATATATCACACTTTACAGTTATGCGATGTTTCACCCGAAATACCAGCATCATTTACTATTTCGCCATTACAAATAACGATTTGCCCCCAAACGTTCGGGGATATTTCGTTTGGAGATAAGTATGCATCCATTTTTTTTAGACGTGAGACGATAAAGTTAATAGAGGCATTTAATTAAATTAAATGCTTTATTTTATTACGTATAAGTCAATGTATATAAATTACATTAATACTTGAGGCTTGTTAGTTAAATTATAAATGAATAAAAATACTTTTAAATAAAAATTTTAAAAATTGTTGAAATAAAGGTTTAATTTTTAATGGAAAAATAGTGGATGATGGTGGTTCGAAACGACGCATAAATGTAAAGTGTGATATGCATTGGATTAGGAATTAAAATACAAGTTTAATAGGCCCAAAACCAAATTATCTTCCCATTTAAAAAAAACAAAGTTGATGATAGTGGGTCAAAGATGAGATCTTAAATTTAGTGACATCATTTTATAGAACACAAGAAGTGGCAATGTTAAAGTGTTGTTGTTTTAAAATATCTTCCTAAATAATCCAAAAAAATATATAAACAAAACTGTTTCGCAAAATTTCGTTTTTTTTCAGATAATTTCGAAACGGTTGCAAATTTTAAAACGGAATATTGTTAAGCATAAAAAGCGGAGCTTCCCCAATTAAACCAATCTCTATTTCTTATAATTACTAAGATCAGTGGCGGCTCGTGCATTGGAGAACAGGGGAGGCTAAATCACTATATAAACACATAAAAGATCTGTAATTTTTGGGGTACCCCACCTATTTAAAGCAAAATACGTAATATTTGTATAAATGCAAACAAAAGGCCAAGCCTTTCTTGCCTCCTCTGACGAGCCGCCAGTGACCGAGATAGCAATGCTAATGCATCGATTTTGTAACACCCTGTATTATAAGAATTTAAAATACTTATAAGTTTTGTTACCGGCAACTACTCGTCTTAAGGCTGTAGTATTTGTTTCCAAATAATAGAAGTCCACACCAAGAGAATGTAAAGGTTCTGGATAAATTGCTTTTGACCACTCAGGCAGCTTAAAACCCAACTGATCCTAAAAATTGTGAAGCAAGAGATGTACAAATCAAAACATAAAAAACAAACTTTAAAGTGGTTAAATATTATCGTAGGCGAACATAAAGAAAAAAATGTTAAATTTCAAATTTAACACTTTTTTTATAAATCGTAAATTTTCTATTTATTTTTTTTTATTTCTAAGTTAAAATAAAAAAACGACTAACATGGTTTAGTAATAAGCAATTAGAAATCTAAGGTACTGTCTATATTGGTGGGGTTCCATTTAAATTAATGTAAACTTGTCCGAAGTAATTTTGACTCGTCGCCTAAATAGGCGAGCACCTTAATAATTTGGTTCCGGAGTCGTAAATATATCGGTTATTATCAGGCGGAAAGTGAGGGACGGGTAGAAAAATTACACCATGGACCTAACGGATAATGAGAGCTGTTTATACGGGCTTTTGGCTTTCACCGATGATCAGGTGCGTGAATACTACGAATGGATACTAGCTGGGAGAGCACACACACTAATATGAAAAAGAACGAGAGGGCTTATCGGGTAAGTTGCCAGCATAGACCCGTACCAGGTATCAACCGGGAGCCCACTACACGTTGATACCGGACAAAAGCAATTGACGGAGAAAAAGTATGAACGAATACTAGCCGGGAGAGCGCACACACTGGTATCGAAAAGGACGAGAGGGTCTATCGGGAGAGCCGCCAGAATAGACCCGAACCAGGTATCAATTGGGAGCCCACTACACGTTGATACCGGACGAAAGCAATTGACGAAGAAAAAGTAGGATTAAAAACTAGGCGGGAGAGCGCACACATTGGTATCGAAAAGAACGAGAGGGTCTATCGGATGAGCCGCCAGCTTAGACCCGAACCAGGGGTCAACCGGAACCCCACTACACGCGGATACCGGACAAACAGTTCAAAGACTCAAAGCATTTTAAATTTCATTGAGAAAGATCTTTCGAAACATCTTCATATTTCATTGCAAAATATTTCTTCTTTTTGGGCAAAAATACGATGAAACCAGATACCAGGAAGTTATTAGTTTAATTTCTTAGAAAAAGGTGATCAGACAATCGTTGCAGACAATGGTATTAATTTAAGCAAAGGACAGCAGGCGAGAGTAAATTTAGCTAGGGCCATATATAAAGAAAGCGAAATTTACTTGTTGGATGACTCACTAACAGCTCTGGACTCTCATATTCAAGATCACATTTTTAACGAATGTATAAAAAAGTTTCTTAAAAATAAAATTGTTGTTTTAATATTACACACTGTGCATCATATCCAAGATGCAGATAACATTTTATATTTCATTGCAAATAAGCTTTTATTCTGTCGAAATACCAATTGAAAGATTGTTGCTATTTGCGGCAATGAATTATTTCACGTCTTATTCCGAGTGTTTTCGAGTTTTGGCGCTATTTAACCATAAATATTACAGCTGGTATTCTTTATTCGTTTGATTACTAATGGTTTGCGGTATGTTTTACGGGTTGTCTATATTAAACGCCTAGATATAAATCTCATTCATCATTCATTCGGTATCTTTCGTATTTGTGTTCGGTGTTTACGAATATAAATTCATGAAATATTTTACGACGAAACATGAATATTCGGAAGAAATATTTGAAACATTTCGAATAACTCAATGTTCGAATATCATTCAAATAATCATTTGAAAGGTTTTAAAACTAGTGGGACTGCAAGTCTCACGAGCTTTCGCTGGCATCTCTGACGCGAGATTCGGCAATACGGTAACTTTGTTTTGCGGGTTCGCATACCGAATTAGAAAAATAAATAGAATAACTTCTAATTAAAATAAAACTAAAATTAAGTAACTTTGTTACAATCGTTGAATCTGTTAAAATATCTTTTATTTAAAAAGTGCTTGTCTAAAAGGGGTTGTCATTTAAAAAAGAATGATTAGGCACGGAAATGTAAATTTGCCAAATTGCTTTATTTCTATCCTCCATATTAGTCAGTAAAACTATTCAATTGTATTTCTTTAACATCACCCAGGATCACTAGATTAATATGCAACCAAACATGGCCACCTAGATGCAACTTTAGAAATTTGTTTTAAAAAAATTAAGAAGGCTTGAATACTTTTTTAAATGTTACTTTTCTACTTTGTCTAAGAAATCCAAAAATGTCAAAATATACAAAGTGTTTTATTAAAAATTTAAAATTGGAGCCATTTCCGGTCAAACCGAAAGTGACTATAAAGTAAAAAATATGAGTAAATTCTATTTGATATGTTTAATAAATTTGTTGACACCCGGTCTACAGGGTGTCCGGAAATGCGATTTTGTAAAGAATATGGCTTAGGAAACAGTAAAAATACTGTTAATACTTAATCTATATATAAAAAAACGTTCTATTGCTCTTTCTTAGGGTGTTACTAATATTTAAAGTTTAAATTTTAAAGTTAAAATAAAAAATATATATAATTTTATTTCTTTTTAACGGTTACGTACTACCAATTATTTGGGCAACTTAATTAATCTATATCATTGCTTTTTTTCATAAATAAAAGCCTATTCAGGTAACCAGGATTAAACAGGGTGGGGCGCTTTTTCTTGTTTAATATGCAAATTTTTGACAATGGTGAAAAAATTTGCTTTTACGGTTTGATTCCTTTATTGTTTTTCTACAAAAATATTATTATAATATATTATTTTAATCTATATCTTGTAACGTTTTTCCTAAATAATAGAACTTCATTTCACACTGTTTTTAATATTTTAAATTGAAGAAGTGTATAGTGCTGTGGTGTTGCAATGTAATAGACAAATAAAACGACCGTCTTTCACCAATAAATGTTCTTTATTTATTCAAAGATTTAGGGACCTGTTTCAACCATACAGATGGTCATCACCAGCCCCAAGAAAGGAATCAAAGAAACAATTCCTTAAAACAAATTTCCAAAAAAAATTAATGAAAGTTGGGCTGATGATGACCATCTCTATGGTAGAAACATGTCCCAGAACCTTTACATAAATAAAGAACATTTAGTTATAAAAGATATTGGTTTTATTTGTCAATTTAATATTTTATTTTCTTTTTTTTTTTTGTAGATTCTAATAAAAAATTAAGTTTGTATAACATATTACAAGATACTTAAAACTGACTTTAGACGGTTTGTGGTCGAAAACGTGAGATGGGGCATAAAATTAGAAAAATTGCAAGACTGTGTAGTCGCTATATTTTGTAAGAGTTATATTTTTTGTTGAAACATTTGTTTCCAAAAACTTTAAATTTATAGTTTAAAAAGTTGCCATCAATGAAACCTAATAATATTTAAACAGTGTTGTGTAAACGGATTCTTTAATAGTTCGTTCTATAAACTATTTCTTCGGCATTGCCCAAACAGCAAGCTGACATCTTATTGACGTCTCTTTTAGTCATTTTTGGTCACATTTGGTCAGCAAAGACGTCATAAGATGACGACAAAATGACGTTAAATTGACCTCCCTAAGTCACAGACAAAAGACGTCCCGTTAATGACGTCTTTAAGATGACGAAAAATATTTTATTTGAAAATTAAAATAGGAAAAACTCCTTACTGCTTGCAACATTGCAATTTCCTTGCAAGCAAAAATGCAAAATGCAAAGTCGCATCTCTTGGGACAGTGTCCAACCTGGAGATGCAGATTTTCACACTAGCCGAAGATATTTCTTTCAAAGCTAATTCAGATCACCAACCGCAGACCGGTCTCGAATTATATTGGTCTCATCGGCATCGGTACAGTGTAGGCGATAAAAAGCGAAGATGTTGAATAAACGTAGTAATTTATTGTCCATTACGCCATCTATAGGTAGAGTTTTTTCCTATTTCAATTTTGTAAAATTATTAGTCTTATTTTTCTGTCATGTGATATTTCGGTTGTATTTTGACACATATCATATAATGTCACAAAATTTTTCTGGCGGGTTTTCTAAACATGACGTCATGAGATTTTTATGAGCTAGTATGATGAAAAAATGACTTCGAAAAGACGTCACTTCAACGACGTCGAAAACACGTCAATTAAATGACGTTAAAATGATGTCATAATTTTGGTGTGATGACGTCCTATGACCAAAAATGACTTAAAAATGACGTCATAATGACGTCATAATGACGTCAGCTTGCTGCTTGGCTGGTGTTGACACACGCATTTAAGAACATAATCTCTTTAATATTAATTAGCACTTAATATAAATAACATATTACTAGTTTAAAAAAGTTTTACCTGCACCAATAATCCAAAATAATAGCTAACAGCGGTTAGTAGATCCATTGATGAGCCTGTATTGGCGGCCAAAATTTCCAACGTTTCATTGTATCTATCTTGTATATATTCGTTAATTTTAGGACAGCTAGAGTACTGCAATACGTCTGGGGAAAATGTTGGACAGTAAAATGCCGCCAATTCCTAAAATACAAAATAAGTTTAGCCAATACTAATTTTGTTACTTAATAGAAAATAGAATGTTCCTATGCATTATAAGGCATTTCAATGTGCTATTGTTATCAAAACAATAAAATAGCAGTACCGGATCCTACTCCCCTTTATTTTGCCATTTTTTACAATTAATTTAGCCTTGCTTTTTTTTGTAAACACAGGGTGTTTTTAGAAGGTGCGGAAAATGCACGACAAATACCTGAAGCTGAAATATGTCGATCTAACTTAACGTACTTTTGTCCAAAAGTGGATTATTTTGGAGATACAGGGTGTTAAAAATTTATACTGGTTTTAGTTTTTAATAAATAATATTTGTAATAATAGGTGTATTGCCTCAATATTCGGCTAAAAAAGGTTTTGAAAGGTAGGAAATAAGAATCTGCAGGGGAATCCTGTACAAATTAAAAACGAAATTACTTTTTTGAGCCACTTTTTAAGTAAATTTCTTATTATTATTTTTTTATTTATTTATTTATTTTTTTTGTTAATTATGTCTTACCTTTAAACCCTATAGTTTTCATTTTATTGACTTAAATATATATTTTTCTATTTTTTAATTTAGATATCTTAAAAATGGCTTAAATCAAGCTTTTTTGGGTAAAAGATGTTAAAATTAATATTTTTTTCTAGTTGAATAAAAGGTGACTCAAAAAAAAATTAAATGTGTCCAAGATAACGCAGGTGGCGTCCTCATGAGTACTCAACAATAAAAGTAAGAGCAAATTTTAGGTTTTTATTCCATAAAACCAACTCTTAATAAAAACTGTAGCAATTTATCAGTTTTGAAAAAATGAATTTATAAAAAACTGAAACCCTGAAAATGTCTTAGTTTGCGTATAAATCGAATGGAAATTATCAAAAATTAAGTATAATTAATTATAATTTTATCAATAACAAAAAGTCGAACGAGTTGTAATAAATAAAATGTAACTTTTAACACAATTGTAGAAAAAAATACAACACACGCAAAAAGTGCCTTTTTACTAATGATTGCTACGCTTTACTTATTACATAAATAAGATACTATTTTTAAGATAACATTAAAAACAGTTATAAAGAAAACCTAATCAATAATATTAAAATATGGTTTAAACAATAGATCACACAGCCACACAAAAAAAAGTTTCTTCTTTGAAATGTGTTTTTTGGGTCTTTTAATACGAATATGTGGTCGGTTTGACCCCATTAGCTTGGGGTCGAGGACATTTTAAGGTCAAATCATAAAGAGTCATCGAAAATAGACCACAATTGTGATATCTTTATGTTCTTGGGGACGCTGAGTTCGAATCCCACCCGGTCATGGTCAAGGTCATTTTAAGGTCAGAAACACATAAAACCTCTAGATATCATAATTGTGGTCTATGTTCGATAACTTCTGATGATTTTACTTTGATATGACTTTGATCTTAACCTGATGGGGTCAATTTGACCACGGATTCGAATTTAGCGACCCCAAAAACATAAAGATACCACAGTCTGTCTTTTAGAGCAGCACCTTTTTTTTGTATGGCTGTGTTATTAAAGCAGTTGAAAAGGGGCTCAAATAGAAAACTTTTAATATGTGATTTATATTCGATCTGCAAATCATTCTGTATAAATGTACCATTGTGCCCAAAAAAAAAACTGGGACATTAAAATCCAAGTATGGTCCAAATGTGATTCCTGGTTTACCTATTCATGAAGCTCTGACAAGTATTAATCAGACTGATAGCTTGCTTTTTAAGCAGACATTTTTTGACGTGGCTTTCACAAAATAACATTGCTTTGACAACATCAAAATATAATATTTTATTTGATCAGGGGTTAAACAATATTTGTTGTCCCAGTTTTTTTGGTCACGATGGTACTTTACAATTACCTTGTCCTGGTATAGTGGTTCATAATGATAAGGAATAGGTTGCCACAGCAAAGGACCCCAAATTTGAGTATTTCTTGGGGGAATAGTCCTGCTAACATTAGTTGGACAGACATTTTGGTTCTATTAAAATCAGTAGTTCTCACATCCAACAAGTTAATATTCCATGTAGGTCCCAAAAATCAGCGTATCTAGCTCTTAATCGCCGTCCCAAGTTATATTCTGTACGTTTTCCTTGCTAAAAATTAAACTCTAACTTTAAATCTATTAACTTAGTCCCGTTACATATGAGACCAACAAGCTTTCGACTTGCTACGACTAATTTCGTTTTGCAGCATGCCTGATAAAAAAACCTCGAAGAAAAAGCAATTTAAGCTTAATATCTTGTGAATCAAAGTTTTCATTGGAAATTTGGTAACTCTATATTTTAATTTAGGAGATCATTCAATTTTTATTTATTACTTATTTTTAATTTTAAATGACCTGGCTCACTGTGTTACCTGTGCTCCGATCCAGAAACCACAAAGCGTTGATTAATGCAGCCTCTCGGGTTAAGTTAAGGGAAGTTAATTACATGTTAAAAAATGTATATTTCACTAATCCGACAATTTGATGGTGACGTAAAAGAAGCCGAGGACTACAAAGTTGTAAAAACGTCATCTCGACATTCTTAAACGTGTTTAATTATTTTTTATTTTGAAGGAAATATTTCAGGTATAACGAAAAATATGTAAACTATTTTAACAAGCTGAAAAAACAACAGTATTTTTTGACATATTTTAACATCTACAGCCGCCTCCTCCTCCGATGAAAGGTATACATTTATACAACATTTATTTCTTCTTACTCTTACTCTTCCAAATATATCCCCATTTAGCATCGTGGGCTCCCCTACTACAAGAGTAAATACAAGAGTAAGAGCCCGTGATCGGCAAACTTTCGTTATTTTGTATAAGCTAAAAATTTGTCAGTGCATGCTACTAACATAGGTAGAAGCAATAGTAGATTATGAAATTTTACTCGTAGTGACGTTAGAAGGCACCAAAGATAATTAAATTAAAACTTAAGTTTCATCATTTTGTAAAACCTGAAGTTTTTATTTGTTACTTTTCTACCTATTAAAAATATTTTCTTTGTCGCCACTCAGTTTTGACAGTTCCATCCTCTTGGCAGACAAACATTTTGCGGTGGCCAAATGGTTCGAGAAAATCCAATATTCCTCTTATTTAACAAGAATTGACACAAAGTCTTACATTGAACCTTAGGGTTTCTAAAGACGCATGTCAAAATATTTTTATGTATACAAAGTGTCTCTAAAAATATTTTTGTAAGGTTAGTTTCTTTCATTCACACTCCGTATAAGTGGGTACATCAAAAGATTTTTTGGACATGTCTTTTTGAAAATCCTACAACTTTACAAAATAAAGGATGTCTACCGCTTACGGGCTATTGGACTACAAGTTATCATTGGGAATCCATCAAGATCAGTGAGAACTGTCCCCTGGTCTATAGAAAATTTTATTTTTTCTTTATCTTTGGACAATCCACGAAGGCTAAAAGCCTAAATACTAACTTACCGTGGGTGTTCGAAGCGAGGTAATATGTTAATAGGTTATTTTTTCTAAGGGTACTGGCTACATAACTTCAGGCGGCATTGCTCAATAATAAGAAGATCGCTTTTATGTACGTAAATAGATTAAACTGCCGGACGGCGGTTCTTTTATAAGTGAGCAATGCCGCCGGCGCGGCACGGCTGTAGTTTGGCAAGTGCTTTTTCTAAAAAGTTTATACTTCTAGTGCCAATTCTAGGAATTAAAATAAATAAATTTGCATACATTGGTTAATTGTCCGAATCCTTCTGGATAGAAACTTTCATTGTAATAGGCGTTACTTTCCCACAGACTTGCTTGATCTGGATTTCTATCACCATGTCTAAACACCTAGAAACAAAAAAAACAGTTACATGTAACATTAACAAAACTTTTTAAAAAAGTTCTTTAGGAACTTTAATTTTGTAAATAATATACAGTGTGTCCCCGAATAGACTTAATTATACCTATATTTTTATATAATTTCAAAGAAAAGTTCCTCTTCATAAAAATGTATGCTTCGTCTGAAATGCTAAAAGCTATAATAAAAATTTTCTGTAGGATATACAGGGTGGTTTAAAAACGTAAAAATATTACTAAAAAAATCCGGAAAACGTATTATTAACAATACCTAATAAAAAAACGTAAAAAAGTAATAAAAGTGTACAGGGTGTTTAAGAACTATGGGATCAAACTTCAAGGTATGGTTTCTTATGATATTTTATAAAAAAATCCTATAAACATATGTTCAAAGTTGCTTCTTTACAGGGCATTAAAATTTAATAAAAAAATATTCTTCTAAATTTTTTTATCAGCTTAGGCCGATTTGGACAAAATTTAATACATTTATTTAAAGTACAATATGATATAAAAAGCAAAAATTAAAATAAAACATTTATTTTAATAAATCGGCTTAAGCATATTTAAAATTTGTAGAAACAACTGATTTTTTTGTATCGAATTAAGGACGCAAGTCCGGACATATGTTTATAGGAACTTTTATTTATAAAATTGTATAAGGAATCACACCTTAAAGTTTGATCCCATAGTTCTGAAACACCCTGTATATATTTTTTTGCTATTGGTTATGGTTTCTTAATAAATCTAAGGTTAACCTCACAAAAAATATATTTTTTTAATCAAATAAAAAAAATATTTGTTTTATAATAAAAGCGTTAAAAAATTACCCTTTAAGGATTTTTGCAAAACCTTTAGTTGTCCTTGAGATATTTGCGATTTAAATGGGTTAAAATATAAACTGGCACCCCGAATGTGACAAACAATTAAAGGACCTTAACTAAATTTTAAAAAATATGTTAGTTTGCCCTGCTAATAGAAATATTTTAAAATACAATAATCGTATTTTGGGAAAAAAATCGGATATGAATATATTCTTAACTACCTATTTAAATAGCTTGAAAAGGTAATAAATCATTTAACCTTTTTTTAATAAGCCGTTACTTTTTGTATTAAATTTTACATACACTTTAACTTAACTTAATATTGTATACATATAAAAATATAATCAACTATTTAAATTGAAGATAAGTTTTGTAATGGTTCGGCGGATTCATATAATTGAAGATAGTTATTTGGGTACACGCCAGAAAATAAATTAAAACCAAAAATCCAAAAAATAAAACAAGTAAATGAAGAACTAAAAATTGGCATATCGGTGTCAGGATAAATTTAAAAAAATAAAATTAAAAAAAAATAAAAACTAAGTATTATTAAGGTTTAAAATTTCTTTGACATTAAATGTCAAATATGTTTGTTTCTCCATTTACTTGTTTTTTTTTTTGTGGTTTTTATTTTCTCGCGTGTACCCAAATAACTACCATCAATTAGCTATTTATTTAAAAAAAACATTTTTATTAGTTTTTACGTTTTTACCTAATTTTTCCAAGTAACGATAAGAAATTAGAAAAAATTGTATGGGACTTTTTAATTACTTTTTATGCTTTTTAATAAGGCATTAAAAATAAACTTATTTTGTATTTTTTTTTCTCATTTTTCAAAATAATATATTTTTGAGCTTCTGTATATCATAGGGCAATTTTGTTATAGCTTTAAGCATTTTAAACGGAGCAAATTTTTTTATGTAAAATAGCTTTTTTGAAATATTAAAAATTAAAGAGATTATAGCTATAGTTAAGACAATCCGTGGACACACTGTACTATGTACAGGGTCTTTCCCCATATATTGACCCCCCTACAGCGGTAATGCGAAAAGTTAAAAAAAAATTTTAATACAAAACTTTTGGGGTTTTACTTTAAATTTTGGAATCCGATGTCAAAAAATTTTTTTTCGTTTAGAAACGTCAAATTTTGACAGATGATTAGTTTTTTCTTATGGAACACCCTGTATATGACTTCTTAGTTAAAAAGAGTCGAATTTTCTGGTTTCAAATATATATAGTTTAACTATGTTTTATTAAACCGTTTCGGAAATATCGGGCTCCAAACTTTAAAAAATAATATATTGAAGATCTTGGTAGGCGCTGCATTGTTATTGTTTGACATTTATTAAAAAACAAATCATTTAGACGACATTGTCATTTCTTGTTTGTTGACCCATAAATGTTAAAAAATGCCGTACAGTGATGAAGAAAAATGTGACATCGTCCGTATATTTTATAAAAATAATAATAACGCAAATGCCGCCAGAGAGGAATATCGTCGAACCTTTCCTTTACGTGCCATTCCGGCAAAAATACGTTTAAAAATATAGAACGAGCATTTCGCATCAGGAAAACTCTACGAAGAAAACGTCGGACAATTCTTGCCGATCCAGAAGAAGAATTACATATTTTGCTATATTTCGAAGGTAGGTAAGTTTTTACTAATTTTTGAATACATTTAGATCTACACTATCATGTTCGGGCCTTTGTCTTCCTCAAATTGCCCATCAAAAATGTTGAATTTCTTTTAGAACACCCAAATCATTCCATAGAAGATGCCAGAATTTACTTTGATCGATCGGCCAAAAAAATTTATTCAACTTTAAAAAAGTATAAATATTTTGCTTATCGAATATTACCTGTTCAAACTTTAAGTGTAGAGCAAAGAAATAAACGGGTGGAATTTTGTCAAGAGATGCTAGTGCTAAAAGAAGAAGATAATAACTTTTTTAAAAAAATTTGTGGACCGACGAGTGCACCTTTACAACCGCGGGCATTTACAATCGAAAAAATGTTCGCTTTTGGTCAAGAACAAACCCCCGAATAACAAGGGAAATTAAGTTTCAAGGGCGGCAATCTCTACATGTATGGTGTGGAATTTTAAATGACCAGGTCATAGGACCTATTTTTTATAACGGCAACTCTGACGGGAGAGAGATACCTAGAGATGCTTACTTATCAAATTGAAGCTAAACTTGAAGATCTACCCATAAGGCAATACGAGCAAATAGTTTGGCATCAAGATGGTGCCCCACCGCATAATGTGTTACCTGTTTTGAGATTTTTAAATGAAAGATATAACCTGTGGATTGGACGAACTGGGCCAATTTGTTGGCCACCAAACAGTCCAGACCTGACACCTCTTGATTCATTTCTGTGGGGTTACCTGCAAAATAAAGTTTACGAACAGAGAACTGAAAATGTCGAGGAGCTCCGCAGAAAAATTATTGCCGCGATAGATGATATAAATCAAAATCATAGACAATTTATAAGGAATACAATACACAAAATTGAGCAGGATTATATAAACTGTATTGATAATGGTGGTGGTCATATAGAGCAGTTATAGTTATAATTACGTCTAAATTAAAGTTTAAGAATTGTTAAAATAATGTATCCTTTTCAACAAAAAGATGCTAAATATCACCTTAGTAATAATAAATCTTCTGTTTTTATTGTTTCTACTCAATTCATTTATCTTAAAAAAATGCCAAACAATAACAATGCAGCGCTTACCAAGATCTTCAATATATTATTTTTTTAAAGTTCGGAGCCCGATATTTCCGAAACGGTTTAATAAAACATAGTTAAACTATATATATTTAAAATCAGAAAATTCGGCTCTTTTTAACTATGAAGTCATATACAGGGTGTTCCATAAGAAAAAATGATAATTCTGTCAAAATTTGACGTTTCTAAACGAAAAAAAAATTTTGACATCGGATTCAAAAATTTAAAGTAAAACCCCAAAAGTTTTGTATTAATTTTTTTTTTTAACTTTTCGCATTACCGCTGTAGGGGGGTCAATATATGGGGAAAGACCCTGTACATAGTGTACATATAGCTTTGTGTTATTTTGAAAATATTACTCCATATTATATTGCCATGCAGTCAATTTTAAAACGATCAATAAATTTGTTATCTTCTAAACTAACCATAGTTTATGTTACATTGTTACATGTTTACAAAGGAAAAAATGTAGTTTTTTTATTTGAAATAACAAAGTGATCAAACCCTAAAATATCTGTCTTTTTGTACTAATAAAACGTCACAACCAAATGGCAAGGGTCTTATAAAAACTTTTAAAAAATTTAAGGATTTCTACGAAAACCTTTAGTTGCCCTTGGGATATTTGCCATCTAAATAGGTTAATAATATAAATTGGCACCCCCGAATGTGACTTACAATTAAAGGACCTAAACTAAATTTTAAAGAAAATGTTAGTTTGCCCTGCAAGTAGACATATTTTAAAAGTAAAATATTTGTTTAAACAATAATAAAAATTATCACTCTAAAATAATAAACATTAAAAAACAAAACAAAGAAATGGGGCATAGAGATATAAAATATATAGAGAATAAAAATAATGCACATTTAGGTAATATACCTAAGTAACAAATTTTATTTAGATTTTTAAGAAGGGGCTAGAAACACCAGGTATTTAGGTACATTTCTTGGAAACCATTGAACCGATTTTGAGAAAATAAAGTGTTTTAAAAGGGAATTTTAAAACCCTTTAGGATGTGTTATCACTTGACCCCCTTTTTCATTTAAACTTTTAGACGTTGATGTTTGTGAGTGGGAAGAAATAATCCTAGACAAAAAAATGTTGACACTAAAATGTGTTTTACCAGTGTTCTAGAATTTTTTTATTAGTGGACAAATTACAAAATTATAGCAGGTGGCTTATTTTAATTAAAATGCACTGAATAAGTAATAGTCGAAAATTTTGGGCTGCGAGTTAATATTGCTACCCAAGCAGTAAGCTGACGTCCTATAGACGTCTCTTTTTAGTCAGCAAAGGCGTCATAAGATGACGACAAATGACGTTAAATTGACCTAACTCACAGACAAAAGACGTCCCATTAATGACGCCATATTGACGTCTTTAAGATGACGAAAAATTGACGCATATACTTTTTTAAAGCTAAAATGATACGATATTTTATTTGAAAATTGAAATAGGAAAAACATCATTACTGCTTACTGCAAGATCGCATCTCTCGGGACGCTGTCCAACCGGAAGATGCAGATTTTTACACTAACCGAAGGCATTTCTTTCATAGCTAATTGAGATCACCAACCGCAGACCGGTCTTAAACTATTGTGGTCTCATCGGTACGGTGTGGCAATAAAAAGCGAAGATGTTGAATAAACGTAGTAGTTTATTGTTCCTTGCGCCATCTATCGGTAGAGTTTTTTCCTATTTTCATTTTGTAAAATTATTAGTCCTATTTTTCTGTCATATGATTTTTCGGTTGGATTTTGACACGAATCATATAATGAGTAATAATTTTTCTGCCGGGCTTTCTAAACATGACATCATTAGATTTTTATGAGCTAGTATAACGAAAAAATGACTTCGAAAACACGTCGCTTTAACGACGTCAAAAACACGTGAGTAAAATAACCTTAAAATGACGTCATATTTTTGGTCTGGTGACGTCATATGAACAAAAATGACTAAAAATGACGTCAGCTTGCTGCTTGTGTAGTCACTAAGGTCAAAGTTGTAAGAATATTTTATATTCTTTCAGTCATTAAACTATGGTATGGTGATTAGGGGAGAGTTCTAGTGTATACGCTTAAATTTAATCTGTTTTTCGGTTGCTATAAATAAAAAACAAAAAAAATACTATCGAATATGTGACCAGACATTAATTAATATTTTAATAATACGTATAAGAGTTATAAAGTGTCACGAAATAAATAATCCGGAAACTAAAAATAAAAGAGATTATTAATTAAGGTAAATTCTGCTATTGTACGAAAAATTAGAAAACAATGTTTTGCCACATTACGGCTATCCGAAAAAAATACCATTTTTTTCTACTTTTCTTAATCCTCTAAATGTTTTAAAAAATATAGAAATTTTAATTTTGGTGTAATAATATAATGTGCACTAGTATGATGGAGACATGCACTAAAAAGAATTCCCTACACCAAACTGAAGTCTGAAGCAATGCCGTATTAACCATTAGGCTGATAAGGCTACAGACTAGGGCGCCATGAAGAAATAGGCGCTAGACAGGGGAGTTTTTCAAAAAGGCGCCTGGCAGTCAAAATAGGCGCTACGGAGGAAAGGACTTTTGGACTTTTTTTGGTTTTCAAACATTTTTTGTGGAAAATAGGCGCCCAGGAATTCTAGCCTAGGGCGCCTTAAACAGTTAATACGGCCCTGGTCTGAAGTAAACTGGTTCAGTAGAACTTAAGGAACCATATTAAACATTTTGAAAAATGTGGTTTAAACTCGTTTAAAGTTTTTGTAACGTCTTCTGGTACGGGAGCCTAAGAGGGGATTTCGGGATTTACTACAGCGCGGCAAATTAATATACCGGAGGATACTTAATACCCGGCTAAGTACCTTCACCAAATATAAGCCCATTATACTGGGCAGATGGTAAAAAAACAAAAATATATTCATCAGAAATTTTCGAGAGCGTCAGATTAAGATAGGGTGAGTTAAATACACCAATACCAAAACGTGTATATTCCTCTAATCTGACAATTTGAAAGCGATGTAAAGAAAACGGAGGTCTACAAGGTTGGAAAAAAGACGTAATTTTGACATTCTCGAGCTTGGCTATATTTTATATTTAAAAACGACATACGAAAAATAAATATTTCGATACGATTTCCACAAGTCGAAATATTAACAGTATTTTTGACATATTTAGAAATCGAAGCCGCTTCCCCCACCGATGAAAAGATATACATTATATAACATTTTTTTCCTTATATGATCTAAGCATTGCAATCCAATAGGTTTCTATGACGCTTGAGTAAATCCCCATTTAGCATCGTAGGCTCCCCTACTATTTTGTTTAATTCATTTTAGCCGAGCCAGTTCAGAAGTAGTATCACTCTAAAATGATTATATCTCTGGAAATAATTACAATGTTGACAAATTCTTTTGGAGGCGCATTCTTAAAATGTTAAGCTTTAAAAATGTCAAAAATACAATTGATTTTTAAAAATGTCTACACTGGATTACTCTCTTAATTAAAAAAGTATAAGTCTTACCACGTGCACTAACTCCAGCGTACTATCTGCCTTGGAAACACCTAACGCAGCGGCATTTAGGAAACCCAAAGGGCAGAAAATACAACTAGAAAAAAACTGTTCATAACTGACTGTGATAAGGGTTTCGGGCAAACCCGCATTTTTATATGCTTTTTTAAATTTTATTGGCTCCTATAAAACAAATAAAAATTAATGCCATGTATTAAGTATTTATGATAACACGCACTCTTGCATATTATCCTTCATTTATTTAAATTTAAAATAGGGCCAGTTGATTTGAGTTTTAAAAGTTATTTATTACTGATAATGCATTTAGTAATAGGTGGCAACCAGTGGTGTAACATACAATACATTCCAATAAAAACAAGCCACCCCCTATAATTACATTATTTGTAAATTTGAAAAAAATCCCGAAATACGTCAATTTTTATTTGTAGTAGAACCCATTTTTGTCTCAAAATTTACTTGCTTAAGGTTATCCCCTTCCCTAACCAACTCAAACATCAAAAAATTTAGATAGGAAAGGGGCTCAAGTAGTACCTTATTTTAAAGGGTTTTAAATTCTTTCTTTAACTCTTAAACGGACTTCAGTTTTTAAAACTTCCAGTCCAGATGTTTCCGAGAAAATGTACTTTATACCTAATGTTTTCTTTTTTATTTAAAAAAAAAATAAAAATACAAATTTTGTATGTAGATATATCACCTTAATGTGCATTAATTTTTTCAGTTGTCTTATGTTTTTGCCGGTTTTGCCAAAACCGACCATTACTTTAATATTTTAAATGGAACTTTAGGTATATCTTTATTTATTTAGGTAGAAAATTTTATTTTGAGTACCAGTAACATGAACAACTAAATCCATGAAATGTGCACTATGGGGACACCCGGTATATATTTTTTTTATTTGCATAGAAGACGTCATTTTAAGTACTATAACATCCTATTTGCTTTTTTTTGACATCTAACCTATAAATATTTTTATCATTTGATATTTTTACGATAATACTGTTTATGGCCCAAGGGGTTAAAGAAAAATAGATTAAACAATTTGGTGTTGTGACTATACTTGGTCCAAAATTTGAAGTTTAATTACAATTATGGTACTTTAAATTAAAAATTAAAAATTTTAAAATAAATAGAGGTTAGGTGTCAAATAGTAGTCAAGTATTGTACCCGGAGTGACGTTTTCTATTTAAACAAATTAAGATATAATATATAGAGTGTCCCATTATATATAATACAGTTAAGGTCTTTTCCGGCTAAACCGTAAGTAACAGAAAACAACTAAATTCATAAAATATTACACATTTAGGTGATATACTTAGGTATCAGATTTTATTCTTATATGCTTTAAAATAAAAAAGTTACAGGGGCTAAAGACATAGGATATTTAAAGTTCATTTTCTCGAAAACTACTGAACCGATTTAAAAAAAACCAAAGTCTGTTGATGAAAAAAATTAGGATCTTTTTATTTTATTTCTTACGTTTTGTAAAAAATTATTATAAAAATTAAATTATTTTAAAAATTGCATTTTGAGGACTTCCACCGGCGAACCAGTTTAAGTAGCCATTGGGCACCCAATTGTGGGTTATTTATGGGCTAAACACTTGCATTGCGGTCTGCCAACTTTTGTTACGACACTGGTCTAACCAAAACTATTGTGTATACATATATATTTTCTATAACATATATCAACTTTAAATGGCTATATGTATATAACTTGTTTTTTTGAAGATTGTAATTGATCTGACGGCAAAGGCAACGTCGATAACGTTTGTTATCGGTTTGACGATGTTTTTTATGCTTGTTTAGTTATAGACCATAATGCTCTATGGCAGCCAGTTATAATAAACTAATATTTTATTTGTGGTCGGTAATACTGGATTAAGCCCCGTCGAATTTTGACGGGTTTATAATTCGAAAAATAGAGGCGTATTAACAAAACATAATAAAACAATACTCGCCAAGTTAGCAGGTGCAGCAAATACCTTTGGCAGCGATATTTATAACCTATTATTTGTGTTAGGTCAGGTGGTCTTCCACCAATAATATATCAAACACGGAAGATGCAACATGCCACGTAAGGTTAAAGGTCGGGCCACACATAACCGCACCGAGTCCGATTTCACGGTGATAGAGAAAAGTGGGCAAATTAATTAGAAAAAATTCAAAAGTACTTTTCATGTCCTCAAATATATACAAAGCATTTTTGTCAAGCTAAATCTATTGTTTTATGTATGTATATCTCTTGGCTTAAATAAAACAGATTTTTATACTTATCTCTATTCTCTTTTTCCAAACTTTAAGTGTAGTAAGCATGCGTGGATCGGATAGCGCCGATGTTCCACGAAGCAAGCTGTGAGTTTACGGGCGTCACCTTTTATTTTCAATTCATTACATATAAAAATTTAAACTCGGTTCTTAAAGGTTAGTTGTTGTAAACAAGCAATGCAAGTGATTTAATAAGTATTAAAAAGAGTAAAATTAATTTTATTGTTACATCTTGTGAATAATATGTGAGTAAAACTAACAAATACATCGTTTTTTTTTGTTTTTGAAGTGTTTTAAATTAATATTTCGAGAAATCAAATAAACCAATGTTTGTTTACTTGTTAAAATACGGTGCGGTGTATGTGGTCGGAGCTGTGATATTAAGCCTATGACATTTGATTAAAACGGTACATTTCAAAACCGAGTCACGGCCGTGCTACGGTGCAGGACCCGGTGTGCATATATGTGGTCAATCCCTAAAACTGTGTTACCTTACTTTTAAAGATTTAATTTATGATGAGGAGTAATTAAATACAAAATTTTTCCACCACATTCCCCTACATTTCACCGGTGAAGAGCACGGCCACGGGCTCGTTGCCGTTATGTGAGGCCCGGCCTTAATACTGTTCATATAAATTTACCACATATTAGCTACCCCCTGTACCATTGTACATCGTGCTCCAATAATGCATGTCTTGCGCGACTTTAGCTGCATACTGTATGTAATATTTGAAGGTTGTTGGAAAAAGATACGTAAATACAAATACAATATATTTTAGGGTTAATATTTTTTTACACTGTAGAGAATGCAAGAAAATAAAAAAATGTTCATTATATAACGGGTATATTTCAAGACAGCTGATGGAGAGCTGCACGTGTCCAGCCTATTCCCAAGAAAGGATCTAAATCTCTTCCATCCAACTATAGACCCATTTCACTCCTTTCAATGCTTTGTAAAGTAATGGAGAAATCCATTAACTCGCAAATTCTTAGGTACTTAGAAAAACATAAAATTTTACATGACAGGCAATACGGATTTCGTCACAAGAGATCTACAGCAGATCTTCTTTCCTTCGTTTCACACAACTGGAACAAGTCTCTTGAGTTTCTAGGTGAGTCCCAGATCGTTGCTCTGGATATATCTAAAGCTTTTGACCAAGTCTGGCATGACGCACTTCTTAATAAACTTCCCTCCTACGGTCTTCCAACTAAACTCTGCTCTTAGCTCTCCAGTTATCTTTCTAATCGACGTATATCAGTCATTGTTGATGGCCACTCTTCAATCTTTTACGAAATTAATGCTGGAGTGCCTCAGGGTTTAGTACTAGCACCAACTTTGTTTCTTCTTCACATCAACGACCTTCTTTCTTCCACAACCAATCCCATTCATAGCTATGCTGACGATAGTACCCTTCACTCCACTTTTCAGGTTTCCAAACCAATCTCTCAACCCGACTTAAAAAGCAAACGCAGAGCGATGCAGATATCTCTTTCACAGGATCTCAATTTGATATTGGAACCTTGTGGGCATCACATTTGAGAATAACCTTAATTGGCATAAACACGTTGTATCTATAGCCACCGCGGCTTCAAAAAAGCTTGGATTTCGTTCTCGAGCCAAAAGTATTTTTCTCCTTCCAATTTATACACTTTGTATGTTTACCAAATTCGGCCCCCTCTGGAATATTGTTCTCATGTCTGGGGAATGGCATCCCCTACAACCCTCAGCATTCTTGATGCCATTCAAAGAAGGGCTGTTCGTCTTATTATTGATCCTTTACTTACTCAAAGACTTCCTTCTCTTGCTCATCGTCGAGCTGTTGGAGATCTATCGCTCTTCTATAGATACTTTTACGCTCCGACGAATTGTCCAGTATAGTCCCTCCCTCTTCCAGTTCCCAACAGAGAAACTCGCGCCGATGCATCCCCCATACAGTTCAATTGGATAAGCCCCTGAACTTCCCATTTCGTTCGTTCTTTTATTCCTAGAGTTTCTAGACTGTGGAACCTGCAGCCAGCGGAGGTCTTTCTTCCCCCAAATCTTCAAGTTTTTAAGTCCCGTGTTACCAAACTTCCTCTTACCTCCTGCTTAAGACACCTACGGTACGTTAGCATTTAGGCTTTCAGCCTTCTGTGGATTGTCCAAAGTTAAAAAAAAGATAAAGTTATATCCAAAGATTTGTATACTATTTTATTTATGACCATTTTTTGAATTTTTATTTAATTTATATTTAACTCAAAAATGTGTAAACCCAACAAAATTATTTTCTTTAGTTTGGCAAATAATTACCACCAGATATTTATCGCAAGCAAAGGTGTCACTGTAGTGGCGATGCCCAACTTGGCACAGCAAGTGTATTTGTATCTTATATACTCTATAGGGTATGCCCTATAAAAACAGTCTAGAAAAAAGCTTTAATAAAAACAGTTAGGTATTATATTTTTAAAATTTCTAATTGAACCCAAGACTACTACACACTCTTACAAATGGTTAGTTCTGGTAAGCAAGTCCTTTTTTTTAATTCCTTAATTAAACCCGACACATTTTATATTGCATATTTGATACTATAGCAAAGTATTTTTTAATTTTAAAGATCGTTTCTCTAACACTAAATATTTGATATTAGCAAAAACACAGGTACCTTACTTTTAACCAAAAATTACATTTTTGGCCAAACCTCGTAGATGATTGATACAATTTGATATCTGATGATTGCTTTTTAGGTTTTAGACCATGCAGAACTTTTATAAAAAAACACCTTTTTAGTAAAATGAATAATAAAAAAGTTTCCGATATGACGCCAAGTTACGTAGACACACTGTATAAATTTAAGTGAGTTTTTTAACTTCGATTTTTTTATATAATCTAAATAAAAACAATAACTTTATGTTAAATAATTTATTATTATCTTTTATTTTAATTTTCATTTTTATTATATTATTACAAGAGCAGAATATCTGTTTAGAATAAAAATTCATGTTTCTTTTTTAAAATATTTATTAAGTATGTTTTAATCAGACAAGGTGTCTAGTTGACAAACTTTTAAATTTTTGCGACTGTTGCTAGGGTTACTTTTACTTTTGGCCCACGGGAGAAAAGTAAACGTTTCTCGCGTAAGCCGAAAGTAAAAGTTGGAAAACTCACACTTTTAAACTTTAAAAAGTCAGAAATGTCAACATTACACACATGGTGAATAAAATTATTTTTGTTGATTATAATAATATATTTATTTTAATCCGTTAAGTCATTTACAACGTAAACATAAATTTTTATTAAACTTTGGCGATAAAAAATAAGTAAGTAGTAATTTAAATGCGGTCAATATTGGCATGAAGTAATTTTTCCTTCTTAAACAATAAAAATGTTTTTATTGTAGGTTATTATTCAGATAAGTCACAAATAAATAATAGTTTAAAAAACTAAAAACACGCTTTTATATGCAACCGAACTAAAAATTAGAAAATAATTTTTTATTACAAAGAGTTTGTCAGTCACTTCAGAGTAAAAAGCGTGGGGTGCTTAATATATTAAATGTTATAATTATTCTATTTGCAAATATCTATGAGGGAAAAGTTATGAAAAAATAGTAAAATGCACCCCACGCTTTTTACTCTGAAGTGACTGACAAACTCTTTGTAATAAAAATTATTTTTTAATTTTTAGTTCGGTTGCATATAAAAGCGTGTTTTTTTAGTTTTTTTAACTATTATTTATTTTTCATTTTTTAGTTCAATATATCAATTAGTTTTTTAAAATAAATGCTCCAGTTTATTCACTAAAAAATTTCTTCGCCATGCATTCTTGATTTTAAGCTAAAGTGGCCACATAATTTTCACCTTTTAGAACTCCGTATTTCTATGTATTTTACACCTTTTATTATAAAATTGAAAAATCAATTAAAAAAACGCAGCAAATTATGCATCAATTGCCCTTGCGCATTCGCCATAATTAAAAAAGATTATTAAGGAATTTATTTATCCTGGCGATGGCGGTCCTAAAATCAGGATAACGGGATACTGTTTTTAAATTATTGCATTGTCATCGGTCCTTGTTGCGTGTGCTAAGTTTCAAAGAAATTAAAAACTAACCAGAACTAACCAGTTCACAGTATTCCTCCTTCTTTTTTGCACACAATTCTTGATTTTTCATTTTTTAGTTCGATATATCAATTTGTTTTCTGCGGTCATGTGATATTGAAATGTTTCACGAACTATTTCGTAATCTAATCATTTCATTTAAAGCTTCACTGTTGCATGGGGTTTCAGAACGCAACTACTCCGAACAAGTTTCAGGTTGGTCTGCATGTAACGGGGTTTGTACCCGTTTAACGGGGTTCTTGTTAACCCTACGGTCTTCCTGTCGTTTTCCGAAGGGTTGCGTCCTATGGGTGGACGCACGCTTCTTTAACTAAGGTGTTGCAACCTTATCCCGGTCCCCAACCCGTCGGCAAATATTGTCAAGTTCGATTATTCAATTGTCTAATCTGGCGCTTCCGCCAGAACGTACGATTTTTCACTTTTCCGGTTTTCCTGGAAAATGCTGGAACTTAACGGAATACTGTTTTTAAATTATTGCATTCTCATCGGTCGTGTGCAAAGTTTCAAAGAAATTGAATAGCTGGAAGTTGGTAAAAATTAGGCTCAAAGATTCCGTTACATAGTTACGACCCAAGTTAATAAAAAGCGTGTTAAAAACAAAAATAAATGTCTATTAAAAATGAATTCAAAAACACCTAATTAGGATTTAAAGGCAAATATGTAGTATGTAGGTAAATTATTACATTAAAATTTATTTGATGACGTTATATACATACGTGGGTCAATTTAATTTTATTTATTGGGAATTTAAATTATGGAGCACAGTGTTGCAATTCGATCAAACAAATGATAATAAATAATAGTTTGAAAAAACTAAAAAAACACGCTTTTATATGCAACCGAACTAAAAATTAGAAAATAATTTTTCATTACAAAGAGTTTGTCACTTCAGAGTAAAAAGCGTGGGGTGCATTTTACTATTTTTTCATAACTTTTCCCTCATGGATATTTGCAAATAGAATAATTATAACATTTAATATATTAAGCACTCCAAGTGACAAACTCTTTGTAATGAAAAATTATTTTCTAATTTTTAGTTCGGTTGCATATAAAAGCGTGTTTTTTTAGTTTTTTTAAACTATTATTTATTTTTCATTTTTAGTTCGATATGCATGTATGTATGTATGTATGTAAAAATGCTCCAGTTTATTCACTAAAAATTCCTTCGCCATTTTGTCAAGAGTAGTATTAGGACACAGAGGATCTGTAAAGGAATTTATTTATCCTGGCGGTCCTAATCAGGATAACGGGATACTGTTTTTAAATTATTGCATTGTCATCGGTCCTTGATACGTGTGCAAAGTTTCAAAGAAATTGAATCGCTGGAAGTTGGTAAAAATTAGGCTCAAAGATTCCGTTACATAGATAGATAGATAGATGGATAGATAGATAGATAGGTACAACCCAAGCTAATAAAAGCGTGTTAAAAATGGGTGTCTAGATTCATTTTGGCCCCAGAATATTTACATAAATTACCTGATTAGTTATTAAATTTCACGAAAAATATTAGACATCATTGTCTGACAACCTAAATAACACAAAACTGGATAATAGTTAGTGTTTCGAGAAACCTTATATTTAGCCATTAAGCGCAAGTTCTTCGTTATTTAGACTTAAGCTGCAGATAAACCAAAACTGACTTCGCACCTTTTGCTTCATTGTTGAATTTTTAACGAAATTTATAATGGCAACCACTTAAACGCTTAACACTAGTTGTGGACTAACTATTTTTTTACATTCATCCCATAAATCATATAATTTTTTAAATGGAATATTAACTGCAACAACAGAAAGCAAAACTTGATTATGAAATGTCATTATGTTTTAAATTTGCAACTGCAACATTGCCAAGTCGTTTAATTTTTAGTTTTCAATAACTCTGTCCATGGCAAAGAACAAAAAATATACAGGGTGTTTTCTAATTGCAGTAAGAGAATTTAAGGAAGTTTTCCCAACCGGTTTTATGAAAAAAAAGTTTATTTATACATGGGTTCTCAAATTTTTCGTTCTCAGAATACAAGGTGTTAAACTTTTCAAAAACTTTTAAATTTAGGAAACACCTTTTAGGAAAATCTGTTTGACTAGATATAAACGTTGTTCGTTATTTAATTAAGTATTTGTTATTGTTGTTACATTATTGCTTATTGGCTGTGAAATTGGCTTTAACTTTCTTACCGCAAAAAAAAAATTGTTTTGTTTATATATGTACATAGGTATATGAGATACGCTTGTCTACGGCTTTTTTCAAAATTTAAATAATTTTATAAATTTCCATTTATGTTTCAAAAAATTTGACTTTCTTCTAACGCACCATTTTCTCGTAAAAAAATAAAAACCATTTTCAGGCATCTTTGATATAGCAAAATTATTTTAAACTAGTAGGAAGAAAAAAGTCAATTTGTTGTAAAATAGGTGATGAAATAAAAAAATATATATTTTTAGAAAAAGCAATGGCTACTACAAGTACTATATATTTTTAATTGTATTTATTAATTGGCATAAAAGGTTTAACATACCAAATATACTTATCAACGTGAATCAGATAAAAGCAAACTTTGGGTGTATCCCATCTCGGCACACTTTATTAGGGTGATTTTATGATGTTCTTATTGTCGGACTATTTGATAATGACTAAACTCACAGGTATTAAAGACATATATACAGGGTGTCTCAACGGGAACTGCCGCGATCGTTTTCTCAAAAAGTACGCTTTGGAATTTTTTGGAAATTTGTTAACATTATAAAGTCAGTGTGGGACATACAACTAAAATTTTGACAGATCTACCACTTTCGGTTATACCGGAAGTTCATGTCACATAGCCAACGTCCGTACCTAACCGTACTTAAATGCATTGTTAAAATGGATTAATATTAAATCGTCAATATTTTGAAAACTATAAATTTTTGATATTTCTTCTCAAGGACCTTCTTGAGAAGATGGAAATAACCAGAGCTAAGAAAAGCCCACTCTTAAAGTGCGTCAATGACGTTTTCAATTTCAAATCAAATTTAGTCTTCAATAACTTACAAGACTATTAATTCGTAAGCTTTGATGGTTTAATGGTGGAGGTTCGGACTTGAAATTTTAAGGTTGTGGGTTCGAACCCGTTTGACGGTGACTTTTTTAATTTTTGCCCGTAGATCTAACCTCATTCATTGTTGTCATTTTAATATGTAGTGTGCTGTGTTTTAAATTTTATTATGTTTAAATAATGTCTTATTGTTTCAAAGGTAATTTAAGCTTATTTGTTTTATTGACATATATTAGGTTTTTGCCTATTTATTGTAGGTCTGATGATGCTCGAGAGGGCGAAACACATGTAACGTTTAAATATATGTTTTTTGACTGAGACCCAGATTTCGAGTTTGTCTTATACTTTTTACTTATAAATAATCAGAGGCGCATTTACATATTTGCCGCCCGTAGGCTATTTTATTTTCGCCGCCCCTATGTTTATCCTTTTTCGAAATCCACAAAATTATTTATAACTACAAAATCTGCCGCCCCCTAAAAACGCCACCATAGGCGTCAGCCTACTCAGCCTTTTGGTAAATACGCCACTATAAATAATGTTAAGAATTTTAAGCAGAATCTAAAAAATAAATAGTATATAAGGTGTTCTATTTAAAATAAGGAAGTTGACAATAACTTCCGGTATAACCGAAAGTGGTAGATTTGTCAAAATAATTTAGTTGTATGTCCCCCACTGACTTATAATGTTACCAAATTTTTAAAATTTTGCAAAGGGAAAGTTCCCTTTGCAAAAATCGAGAAATCGATCGTGGCCGTTCCCGTTTGGACACCCTATATAAAGTGTGTAGTTATTAGCGTTGTATAAGTCTCATACAACGGTATTAGTCTTGGGTTTAATTAAGGAAATAAGAAAAGGTGTTGCTTACCAGAACTAACCATTCGTAAGTGTGTATTAGTCTTAGGTAAAATTAAGGAATTAAAAAATATATAATAACTGTTTTATTAGACATATTTATATACAAATAATTTCTGTGCCGCGTTGGGCTATGCAGAAAAGAGTACCTGCCTACGTATGGGCCGACTTGAGCTATAATTATTTCATTTGACTGCTTGGTGTGCCGAGTTGGGCATCGCCCCAAACTTTAAGAACCAAAAATGAAACTTTAAGTGTTTTTTAATGTCTAAAATTGAAATTTAAGCATGACACATTGAAATTTAAAAAAATATTTTATTTTTGTTTACGGTTAATTATGCACATTTGTGTATTTTATTTTTTATTATTTTAAGTAGAAGCATTTGCTTAGGTTTATATATATATATATATATCTACTATTGCTGGAATATCGTTAAATTTTTTTAACTTTGCAGAATAATTGTATTTTTTTATGCAGATATTTTTATACAGGGTGTGTTTCTGAAAGCTTACAATGGTTATAACCAAGGGATTATTAAAAATATTAAAAATAACCTTTCTATAAAACCCGAAGGAACATATAAATTATGTATTTTTTAAAACACCCCCACCAACCCCTTAAGCTGTAGGTCCAGTCACTTAGTGCTGTATTCATAGTGCTTCCTTAGGCGTCCTTACACCTTGAGGTACCCTTAAGGGCCCCCTAAGGGTGCCTTAAGGTGTAAGGACGCCTCAAGGAAGCTCTATGAATACGGCCCTTACAATCTTAAATGGCAACACTCTCTAACAAGGAAAGTACCCTAGGTGTCCCTCGCCGATTGCAATACGTTGTGGTCCACCAAAAATAAAAGACAAGTATTATTTTATTGGTCATTAAACATTTTTAAATTTTTACCATAAATATTTTATTACTTTCCTAAACTTATGTTTTTAGGGCTATTCGGCCGTCGTCGTAGATTTTGTTTCCTTGACGTTTTGCTAACGCGATTAGTTTGCATCTTTAAAAGGTTCCTAGTAAACAACTTACGTACTACTGTGAGTAGTAGTACTAGGTACTAAGTTTAGATGCCCCCGAAAGCCTTACACATACACATATTATATTACTTTGTTTTTTTCTTATAACATTCGCCAAATTGTCAACATTTTAAATATTATAGTAGGGAATCCAAACTAGAAACAACTATTGCCACTCTGCTAACTAAATAATATAGTATTTTCTTTATTTAAATATAACATGTAAACTATAATAAACTATTATCATTTTGATTCAAATAATGTGCCAAGAAAATTCATAGCATATCGGCAGTTGCGTTGCTTAAGCAAAATGAGGCGTAGGCAAAGTTGTATTCGCGAGGCCCTTTTCATCGACAAATGATCGTGAGGAAAGAATTGACGACCAAAAAAGGTCCTCACCTTACCGAGGCTCTTTAGGCGTAGGTGAACTCGCGCAGTCCCCATTTATCCTCCGGAAAAAGACTGAGAACCAAAAATCACACATCAACAATCTCATTTTCATAGTTTCTCATACTTAACTCAATTATGCGAGGCCCCTTTCCATAACACATTACAATTACAAGCTAAAAAAATCCTCACTATTTCATTTCTATGTTATGGTCGTATGTCACATTTCATACCTTCACCTTGCCGCGAGGTCGTAGGAGACCGCCTACACCGCATACGCCTAGCTACGCTACTGCATTAAAAGATAAAACTTATTAAGTGAAATATTATGGTTCAGGGAATAAAAACCATTTTATACACAATTTGTGATAAAAAGAAAAGATAAACCTTATTTTTATGTGTAATATTTTAATTAAAATTTAGAAATGACATAAATGTAACAAGTAAATTAATTCTACAGGAAACTTCCACCATAAATAACTTAAAAATGTGTGATTTTTTTTTTTTTTACAAATAGTACTTTGGTAACTTTTACCTTTAAATCGACGATATTTTTAATAATATTTAATTAAAATAACAGTCAGGCCACACATAACCGGAAACGAGCCCGCAGTCGTGCTAAGTGAAAAGTAGGGGAATGTGGTGCATTTAATAAAATTTCTATAAGACGAGTCTGCTATACTACGCTGTAAATTACACCTGGTCCCGATTTTTGACTTGGGGAGTAGAAATATCTTTACACCTGGGTCCCGATTTTTGACTTAGAAAGTAGAAATTTCTGATGGAAAAGGTATTTTGTTTGCCTCTTTTTATTACAATCAAAAGTAGGTAATTTAAAGAAAAAGGGAAGAAACCCTTTCCATTAAAAATTTCTACGCTCTAAGTTGATAATCGAGGTCCTGATCGTAAAATAAACCTTTACAAATAAGGTAACACAGTTTTACCTATACTAAAAGTTTGAATAAAAAGGAACAGAGATAAGTAGGAAAATCTGTTTAATTTAAACAAGGAGATATACATACATAAAACAATAGACTCGGCTTGACAAAAATGCGTTTTATATTTTTGAGGACATGAAAAGTGCTTTTGAATTTTTCCGAATTAATTTGCTCCACTTTCCTCTATCATTGTGAATCAGGGCTCGGTGCGGCCTTGGTACGGTTATGTGTGGCCAGATCTTAATAAACAAGGTGGCAGAAGTAATACCAAAAGTCGTAAAAACATAATAAAAAACCAACGTAACGTCATAAATTGGTATTTAATTATAAATTCTAATTTTAACTAATTTTTAATGGTATTTTACTTTTTCCGTAAGTAGCATTACAAAAAGGATTATAATACCGTCTAGAATATATAGATATAGTTTTAAAATAAATTTTAAATGCATGCATTTTTAGAGTGACATGTTGTTTTACAAACAGGTCATAAAATTATCGAAAAATAATAATAAAAACTATGATATTGTTCCGAAACACGTGTCTTCGTTTTTATATCTTTATTAACAATGGAACGTAACTATGGTTACAACCACGACAAAATCTTAACTTGTCAATGCCTCGAAGTTTACAGTACAAAAGTCGAATCTATACTAATCATTCGAAGGTTTTCTGTCGCCCTTTTATAGTAATATGGAAGAGTGAAGAATGATCTTAAATTTTGGAGAAATACCGCAAAAATTCCATAGTACAGGATGGCATAAAAGTCCTGAATAAATAATTCGGGCGGTTTCGGAAACCTTCGAAGGTGATTAAAGAACTTGGTAAAATAGAGGTACTTAAATTATTTAAATGAAACTAAATTAAATGATCCTTACTTTCTAAAATTCTCTAACGTAAACAAATTTTTGAACGTCTGTAACAATATTTAGAATGTGTTTCTTGGAGCTGTTTTGATTATTTTCATTATGTGTTCAGGTTTATGAAAAAATTATGGATATTTTTAGATGTAAAAATCATATTTTATTTGTTCCTTACAATATTTTGTTCTTTTTTTTCCTATAAAGTATGTCGTTTTTAAAATAATTTTATTTACCTTTTTTTATTTATAGCTTTTTTTGTTTATTTTCTTTTCACCAGTTTTATTAATTTTTCATCGGTGCTTAAACAAATGTATTTTTGGTTGTTTTCATAATAATAGCAACATATAGTCTTGCAGAAAAATATTTATAAGGTAGGTGGACCATGGAAGGCCATCCGCCTTTGAAGGCCAACTCTAAAAAGTAATTGGTGATGAGAACATGTGCTAAGAAAATCGTTTCACTTACACTAAGCTACATTAAACTTAAGGACACAGACGCAGCGGCGAGTCGTTGACGATGGCGTCGCTATTTTTCTAATACGGACCGTTTTTTCCGGGAGTTTGATCGTCGACGTTAAAATTATAATTCGTACACACAGCAAATGGTAATATTTGTATATAAAAAACCCAATTATTTTAATTTTTACTGTAAATTGTCACATAAGGACTTGTTATGGTATTGAATACAAAAATAATAAATTTGTTTCGATTTTCATTAAAATATATGTAATATTCCTATGAAGGCCGGTGGCTTCTTCTAAGGCCAATTAAAAATTAGATGATTGGCCTTGCTAGGGTGCATGGGTTTTACTAGGAGCCTTTACAACTTTCTTATATTTTCGTTTTTAATCTTAGGACAGGACTGACCAATTCTTATAACACTGACTAATATACCATTCTAGGTTCGTAATAATTAGAATACTCAGTCTGTAGTGCCTGTTATTTTTTATAAATATAAAAAAATCATAAATGAAAATTATTATTGGTCGCTTTGGCCTTTTGGCCTTACAAAGAACGGAACCATGGAAAGGCCAATATAGGCGCATTGGCAACTTATTCTTAACCGATATAAAATTATATACTATAATGCTTAAACAATTTCCAATTATATATTCTTAGTTATACGGTGGTGTTTAATGAATGCTCGTTGGGTTTTTGCATAAATGTAATTTCTATTGACGTTTCGGCTGGCATCCCAAGCCTTTAATAAAATAAAACGGTTAAAACACTTAAAATTATATAATAACAATTGTTTTGTACTATGTTTTAAGTGTTTTGACCATTTTATCTGGATAAAGGCTTGGGATGCCAGCCGAAACGTCAATAGAAATTGCATTTATGCAAAAATTTTATATACAGTTTTATTAAAAGGACTACATACCCCAAGAAATCTACACAAAAAAAATATACGTTTTTATAGTCCAAGAAAAGATATTATCTAAAAAGTATATAAAATTATATAAGCATTTAAATTTGTTTTAAATGAAAAAACTATTTATGTAGCCTTAGTAAAAGCGAATATTTTGATTATTTCTACTTTACTTTTAAGTTGAGTGACTGACAAATAATAGTGGCATTGCATGGAGCCTTGTTCTTTGCAAGGCCATCTGGAAGAAGCTTAAGAAAAGTTAAGTTTAGTATAGACATATATGGTGATTACATCTAGAATTAAAAAAATAATTATGTTACACAATACAACAAAGCTCTAATAAATAAATTGCTTCTTAAATTTATCCCCTTAATAAACTTTTAAAAACTGTTTATTCGTTAGAGTGGCCTTTCATGGTTTACCCACCTTTTTTTTAAATCATTAAAAAAATTAAATATAAATTGTTGTTTAAATTTGAACTCGTATTTACGGGGCTTGTTGTAATGCGTACATAAAAAATTGAAAATTTAAAGCACACATTTTACATACTGAAATTAAAAATAAAAGAAATATTTAAACTCTCTATTACCAAAGGACTTACCCAGTTAACTCAAATAACAATCAACAATTTTTCGGGGAAGAGACCTGTAGATGCCTATATTTTCATTGATTTACATATATTTTTTAATAATTAAAATAAATTCGCCAAATACAATGCTTGAAAAAAGAAATCACTCTTTAGCTTAATTTTTCCATCGTTTTTGCTAAAAAAAATATGTTTTTAACAAACTTTCGGGATTTTGGTAGGTTTACATAAAAAGTATTGTTGTTAAAAAATATCTGCAAAATTTTAGAGTTAACGTGCCGGCCAATTTAAAAATTAAGTTTTCAAAAAACGCGTTTAAAGCTTGAATGTAAAAATTAATGAATATAGTTATTTACCGATTTGGTAATATAAGAAATACTAAAAATATGTTCTCAATTTTTAGTGACGTGTTCTTAAAAAACTATACTGACATACTAAAGAAATCAATATTATACATCTATGTATCTCCCTCCTTGAGCTAAATTATTACCGTCTTTTTGGAAGTAACTATTTATGAAAAGTAACAACCTTTATAAAGAAGCCTCAGATTATCAAAAGATAAATCATCTAATTTAAAATATTTTTAAAAATAATTATGCTTAGTCTTTCAAGGGTATCGTTTACCTAAACTACAATAATAAAAAAGTACCAATGTCATAATAGTTCCGGCACATAAATGGAAAAATTAACCCTGAACAAAAATATTATGAAATAAAAACACTAAAATATGCGATTTCCTTATAACTTAATTAAGTTTAGGAAATAGCAATGAGTTTTTGATAAAACATCGTAAGCGACATTGGTTAATTTTACGGGACACGATTTTTCTTCCCATCGCGTTATTTTTAAACAAAAACCAAAACCTAGAAAGTGGAGCCGTGTACTAATGTATATACAAAAAAATCACCAACTTTACTTTAAAAATAACTCAATGAAAAGAAAAAAACGTTTCCCGTAAAATTGACGAATGTCGCTTACGATGTTTTATCAAAAACCCATCGATATAGAAAAATAGGCTGGTATAAGCAACGGCTTCAATTTAGTTAGGAATCCTGGACCATTTTTCCAAGTCATTACTAACAAGCTAATTTTTCGTAAGTAGCTTTATTTTGACGAGACGCCCAACGTTTTATTGTTGTTGGTGGTAGCTTACAGGGTAGCAGGAATTAAGTGTGTTGATTTGACAAATATCAGGAAACAGGAATTTTTTTTGTTAATTTCAAGATAAGTATTAAACTATATAAACCAAAAAAATATTTGTCCTGCAAAATGTAAGGTTTCATCAGAGTCCCCTACCACCAAAATGTATGGTTAAGGATGTCGTGAAAAATGACTACTAACCAGCTGATTTTGTTTCCTGATGATTAAATATTATTTATATAATTTACCTTCCATATTAACCTTCAAATTGCAAGATACGTTAGCCTGTTTTTTGATATTCATCAAATTAACATATTTAATCTCTGCTACTCCCTGTATGCTTCAACCAACAGAAATTATTGTAAGTATTTAAGTTGGTCGTCTTGTCAAAATAAAGCCACTCACAAAAAATTAGCTTGTTATACTCTATTTTTGCAAGAGATAGCAATAAAAATGTCTCGGGACGGTTAGTTGTAAACCATAGGCGCACCAGTCTCTGTGCAAAGAACGGGTAGAAATATGCCGAATTCCGTTAAATAAGGATTATAAATTTTATATATATATTAGTATCTTTCCGTATGTGCAACTGAGTGGTTATAAATTGTTAGAGTATTGTTCAAAGTATTACAGTATTGTAAAAATGGCTTCTTCGCAGAAACGCGCATGTCTCGGCCATTTAACTGAAAAGCAGATTTTTAAAAACGATTATACAGGGTTTGGGTAGCAAATAAAAGTCTACTATAAAATATGAAGCTAAACTTTTATTATTTTCAAAAAGAGCACACTTTAAGGTTTTTTTTTAACTATGTTTTCAAAATTATATCGGGTAAGTGACGGCCGTTAGCAGCGACACACATGCAAAGGCGTTCCTAGAAGTTCCGCATCACTTTTATCACCATGTCTTGAGAAATAGCAGCAGTTTCATCTCGGATCGCTGTCTTGATTTAGGAAAATCAAGAACCAGTTGCGCCGTAAGTTAGCAACCCATTTAAAAATTGTTTTCCGGTCTGGAACAGAGGCATTCGGAGGCAGAAGCGCGTACAAAATACTCTTTTCGACGCGGTGACACATTCGTCATTTTTGAATAATAGATCAATAACAAATCCACGTTGGTCACCAGACCAAGACATAAGCGCCTAGTAACAAACCTTATCAATCGCCCAAGCGAATGTGACCATCCCCACCAATGTCCAACTCCCATTACCGATGTTCTAGCCTGATGAAATGTGGAGGTCCATTCTGCCGCACCCTGTATTAGAAATGATCAAAACAAAAACAATTTAAGTGTGGACGATTGTGTTCAAAAATGTGCGTTGATGACTGGGGTGGAAAAAGCGACAATTTACAGAATTTTTAAACAAGAAAAAGAGGAGGTATAATTCCACCAAAAAGCGATGGGCACAAGTGAAAGGTGAAGTAGCCAGAAATAATACTACGTTTAAACTAGTAGATATAAAAACAACTATTTCAAATTGCCATATCTAATGCTTCCCAGAAAACTGGAAAAAATGTGTCGAACATGTATTAGAAGTAGAAAATAAAATGTGGTCTTTGGATATAATAGTAGATACAACTGTTGAACCTCTAATTATACAAGTAGACTCATATATGACTCAAGTAGTGATAGTATGTCAGATATGGAAGAATGTGAATAACTAGATGTAGATTATGTAGCATATTTAATTAGGTATAGATTATATTTTAAATAATTATTTTTTGACTATGCATTTTTAATGTGTATTATTAAAATGGTTATTATTAACTATAATTATACCAACTGTACAATATTGATATACTATAAATTTTAAAATAATTTTTTTACACATATAAAAGAAACAAGATTTTCATTTTACCTAAACTGTTTAAAAAGGGTAAGTTCCCAAAAATAAACTCAAGCGCACCGCCACTGTCAAGGTTTTTATCACATTATTCCCACGTAAATACAGGTAAACATCTGTTATTCCTTTGTATTATAGCGGAGTCTGCTGGCCTAAAATTATGCCTTATCAGTACATTACAGGTAGAATTGAAGAAAAATATTTATACTCGGACTAACACAGAAAGCGAATTGCTATAAAATTAAATGATTTATTACTCTCGCTTGCAACGAAACAGGGTATAGTAATGAATGGTAAAAATGGTCCAGGAATCCCTAAGTAATTGTAAAAGTAAATGCAATTATTGTTGTTAAAAATGAGTACAGAATCGTTATTTTGTGGGTAATTAAATATACACCTCTAAATGTTTTACATTATTTTGTATTTTTAAACAAGGCAAACTCTAAAATTAAGTTTAAAAGACTAACCTTTTTATTGTTTTAATAATAGTAAAAAGCTAAATACAGCAAAAAATACTTTAAAAATCTAATATATTTTTGAGATACCTTGTATACCACTAAAAAAAAATAATGTTTATTGAATTTTACGTTTTGGTACATGCAGAACTTTTATAAAAAAATGTTTTTTTTTTTTGTAAAATTATTAATAAAAAAGTTTCCAATATGTAGAGAACTTAAGGGGACACGGGTTAATACTGTAGTTTCAAATCAATTATAAAATTTTAATTATCTACAAAGATTTACAGGGTATGACCAAAAGTATGATATTTTAAAATGCAACACCCTGTAGATTATATCACCATTATAAAGATAATCCAAAGACCTTTACAAAAATACCACTTTTGATATGTTTACCTTTATTAGTTTTGGATATATTAACTTTATCGAACAGTCCCATAAGCTCGCTGCACTGTGAGCCGTAGGTGACCGACTACAACGCCTAGACCTAGCTACGCTACGGGCTTTTAAACTAAATTTTGGTAATTATTACCAGAAAACTTAGGACACTCCGCACATAGGTCGTTGAAACGCGACGATACTCAGATTCGACCAGCTTTTGACAGTATGTACGCATATATTCGTGTTTAAAGTGGCGACAACAGTACAGAGAGGAGCATAAGTTTAGTGGCCAGTTTTTACTATTATTCTTAGCCAATGAAATCATATGTCGATCGGAGTGAGCCGATGCTCCCAAACCTGACCGCGACGGGGCAAAAATCATCCCTTTGGGTCAAAGAATGCCATAATAGAGCTCTCTAAGACAAGTTCCCAAAAACCTGAATCCTATAACGAACATTTTTTACAGACCAAAAATTAAATATTTTTCTTACTTGACAGGTTAATTTGTCTTGCTTCTTTCCAAGCTTTTTTGCGTAATATTTTTGCAAATATTCCAAAGTATAATTATAAAGTACAGGACGTTTTTCAACCTCGTTTACAAATCCAATGTTAAACAAATTCATTTTTGGTACAATGTAAAAACCAGACACAATCACAATATGAATTACACAGTGTAAACAAAATGCATTTGTTTATTAAAACACTCGGATTGCCGAAATCGCGCTAATATGCCTACGTGCTGTTGATACCTGTAAAAATTGGGATTTTGTCGCTCTTTTTACCGACCCATGTACGGAGAGCCTAAAACATAATTTGTTACCACCCGGTAAAACAATATATCAGTTAAAAGTTTTGAATATTTTTGAGTTTTGCTAATGTTGTGTAAATGTTTTTGTTGTATTACACGGTAATTCCTTAATCTACACTTTTTTGAGTACAACACAATAAAAACGAGCCATTTAGGTATAAGATAAGATTTTAAATTTCAAGCCCTTTTTAGTTTAGATGTCACTGGTCTAATAGTATGTGTATACCTACTTCTATTCCGATAAATCCAATTAAATGATTAGTATTACCTTGACCTGTTATCTACTAGTTATTTAAAAAATGTCTGTTCAAGCAGTATTGCAAATTCATATAGTTAAAAATTACTCTACTTTGTTGTAGCGTTTTCTATATTTATTGTGATAAGGTAAAATATTAGCTAATTGTGAGGTTGCCCTGGGGTAGAAATGGATACTCAAAAAACAAAAAATTGCTACAAAATTGACATCGTTTACTTGTTTGGGAATAAGTCATTATTTAAAATTTAATTGTTTTTGCAGACGTTTATCCTAATTAATGAGTAATTAATAATATTAAAAATCTTTTACCCTGGAGTTAAAGTTTTATAAAATCTGGAAGCTCAACAATTTAACTCGATTTTAAAGGTAAGATTATTGGTAAGTTTACAACTTTTGGACCTTTTAAATTCACACGCTTTATTTTTTTAAGGATTCTTTTATTGGACAAACTAATTATTTTATGTATTTTCTTTAAGTTATACTAGTTTAATTATTCATTTTCAAAAGTAAAGGCGTATTACGATATAAAGAAAAAAAATAGTTTATTTGTTTTCTGGTAGTTTAAATTTAAACAAAATATTATTTGGCTTTTCATCAGAAAAAATACTTATACTTAGACATTTTCAGAAAAATTCGTAAGCACAAAATCAAAATGGCCGATTTTCCGATATGGGGTATCTTTGTTATTTTAAATGAAACAACGTGTATATTTTTCGTCAATCCTAAATTTCAGTATTTGCCCTTAAAAAGAATGTAACATACGCTGTGGTTCCTTCAAAGATTAAGGGATTTATTGACATCAAAACATTAAATTTGCAACAAGCATGCATATAAGGTTACAGATAAGAAATACGGAAATAAGGCTATACGTTATACTAGGGTTATACACAAAATAATAGTTTCAGTAAAGCTTCTCTTTTTACCTTTTGTAATTATTGTAAATTTTCTTGAGCTTTTGGGCCGTAGGTAACCTTGCATGTAGCAGATAATAATTCAATTTTCCAAGCATTCAATCTTTTATAGATCAATATATCCATAATTTTTGGAAATAACCATAACTAATTTTACATTTTTTTTTTAGAAGTAAATTTTAAGATTGAAAAAAAATATAATTTATAGAATTCAATTTAAAATAACGTTATTTTAGTCTAAGATCTGGCATTAAGAAAATATACCCTCATCTGTTAATTAAATGAAATAAAATTTTCTAGGCAGATTTTAATGTAGTGAATGCAAGTGAACAACATTTGCCAGCATAGGTCTGCTACAATTAATAATGATAAATTAATTATTAGTTAATTTATTTATAATTGTTACCTTGAACCCAGAGTGTGGACAAGGCATGCACTGCTAAATGCTGCTACCTAACCAACTAGGCTATTTCACCGCTGATCATTGATTTATGCAATTAACATGTAAAGGTAACAATTATAAATAAATTAACTCTAAACTAATTTATTAACTATTAATTAATTAATTATTATTAATTAAAGCAGACCTATTCTGGCAGATGTTGTTCACCTGCATTCACTACATTGAAATCTGCCTAAAAAATATTTCATTTAATTAACAGATGAGGGTATATTTTCTTAATGCCGGATCTTAGACTATTTATACTCGTACCGGTTGAGATAAATAAGATAGCACATAGGCAATGTGAGGAAAAGAGACAATCTAACTTAATACCGGCATGTAAACATGCGTGACTATAGTGCTTTTGTGCTAACCTAAAATTTATTGGGTTAATACTGTAGTTTTGGAAATAATTATCAAATTTTTATTATCTGTAAAGATATACAGAGTATTACCAAAAGTATGATATTTTAAAATGCAACACCCTGTAGATTATATCACCATCATAAAGATCATTCAAAGAGCTTTACAAAAATACCACATTTTTGATATCTTGCCCATCGTCGGGCGGTGGGGATTTTTTTCTAGGTACTTCCATGGCCTCTGCTCTGAAGAATTGTCCAGTATAGTTCCCCCACTCACGGTTCCCTACAGAGAAACTCGTGGTTTTGCGCGTATGCATCCCTATACAACGGTCCAACTGGACAAGCCCCGAACTTCTCACTTTGTTTGTTCTTTTATCCCTAGAGTTTCTAGATTGTGGAACCTGCTGCCCGCGGAGGTCTTTCCTTCCTCCCCAAATCTTCAAGTATTTAAGTCCCGTCTCAACAAACTCCCTCACTTAAGACACCCACGGTACGTTAGTATTTAGGCTTTTAGTCTTCGTGGTTTGTCCAAAGATTGAAAAAACAAGCAAATCGCAAGGATATAATAAAAGAAAACTTTAAAAAGATCCGAGGCTTTCTGCTTAAATCACATCTTGATAACTTTATTTGTTCTAACCTACTTGCATTTAAAATGTCTCAAAATATAGTTAAAGTATTAAATAATCATTTATTTATAAAAAAATATTTATTTATATACCACCTTTTAACTAAATACTAAGTACTAACACTGTCTGACGAACCGGTCGACCTAGTGGTAACCATAATTATTTACCTGTTTTTATAGTTCCGATTTGATAAAACGTAATTAACCATCAAGTCCTTGTTCGCTTAAAAAAATTATAATCAGGTAAATAACTTAAACTTAATAGGTCAAACTTAGTGTAGTCAAACATCTTCCAGGTTTTGGGTCGCGTAATAAAAGCTTGGCGGATTATGCCTTGTAAAAACGTATATGTGCTGCCTATTATTCAAGGAATATTATATCCAGTTACCTTTATTATTACGTAAGTTTTTTTTGTATTATTTTTATTAATATTAATATTATTATTATTTATTATACGCTCAGAACTCGTTTTTCAGCATTACACTTAACTTGTGACATCTAAATTTCGGTGACTGACGGTGACAGGAGCCTGGGAGACTTGTGAGATTACCTATAAGGTAATTTACATATTATTTGGGTATTTTTGTACCAAGAGCGTAAAATTGCACTTTTACGCCCGCGGCTGAAAGTAGGGCAACAATCAGCTGAGGTGGTAAAGGCGCTTTACGCCAGAGATGCAAACAATATTTTTGTCTGCTGAAATTAATGACCAAGCATTTTCTGTAGTAATTTTTTCTTTATTTTTATTTTATATCGGATTATTTTGCCAATGGTACTATTAGGCTAATTAAAGTCAAATTTTAGGATTACCTAAGAAAGAATTATATGTGGTGATTTTTTGCAATTAATATCTTAACCCTTGGGCAGTAACTAATCTTTTTTATCGTCAAAATTGTTTGTAAAAATATGTGCCTCTTTTGATATAACTAAAGGCATCTACAAGTCTGGCTTTAAAAAAATCTTTCAACTAAAATTATATGTAGTAAGAAAAAAGCTATTTTCAGGCAAATATGTGTATAATTTTATAATGTACTTGTACCGATATCTATAGTCTTTCCAAGTTATATATGCAAAATTTTACCCAGCGATCAATGCGTAATAACGCGTTTTCTTTCCAGCTATTTCTTGAAAAGCAATAAAATGTTAAAGCATTGCCTTTTAACCTATAGCTGTACAGACAACGCGATATTACCTGTTGATCACAGTTTAAAATTTTGCATATGTAACTTAGACAGAGTTTAGGTGCGATATAAAACAATATAGGGAAAACTGGCCTAAAATGGCATACTCGGGTAAAATGGCATACTTTATAATATTTGAATTTTCCGAATTTTTGAATTTTAGCAGCGACTTCTTAAACGTATTGCAGCGTGTAATATGATCACTGCAGTTAGTATCAGAGTTACCGTACAATATGCATATCCCTGACTCTTTTTCACGACATTTTAAGTTCAATTATCAATTTACCAACCGCAAAAAATTCTAATTAATTAAAAAGATGTTTATTTTTGCAAGGTTACGTTACAAAGTATGTTTGTTTTATTAAAACACAATAATTTGGTTAAGTTTATTTATAAATATAATAACTATAGGTTTATCTATACTTTTAAAATGTAATCATGTTTGCTAAATTGTGGTTTTTACATACATGTAATAACTGTAAAATGACATACTATTTAAACATGTTGGTTAACGTAAAAACTTTTTCTCTTGATGGTTGATTAATCAAAAATTAAATATACCCGTCAAGGTTGTATAAAGTGGGCCCATGCTAAATGCGCTTAGTCTCCCTAGAACGAAGATATTTTTGGTGAACTTTGTTGTTATATTAAAAACGGTCAAGATTATTTACATACCTTTTACGTTAAAAATATAAAATTTGGTTTGTCGATGTTTGACACACATGTGCATTAGTAACCCGAAAACGTATCGTAATTTTAAATCGCTCTCTATATATATATATAATGCGATTTTTTAACGCTTTTATTCTAAATGAACAATTTTTTTTTACTGGATTGTAAAAAGTATGGTTTTTAGGGTTTTTTACCGGTAACCGGTAAACCTTAATTTTTCTTAAAAACTATAACCAATAGAAAAGAAATATTAAACACTTTTTATTACTTTTTACGCTTTTTGATTAGGTAGTTTTAAAAATTTGAATATTTGATTTTGTTTTATTTCTAAGCAATATTTATCTTCGACGATTTTTGATGTAGTTTTAAGCATTTCAGATGAAGCAAAAAACTTTATGAAACATAACTTTTTTTTAAATATGTATTTTTTATCTTATTCTGGCCTTACAAACTAAGTGTTTTAGCCACGAAATATTAAATTATTATCAGTTAAGTTAATGGTACAAGATTTAAAAAATAAATAGAAAAATAACTAGTCCGGGGTCTATCACGGCGACGTTAAAAGACAAACAAAGAGGACTACTAAAAAAAGAAAATATTTAAGGAGAGATTAAGGAAAAATGTAATATACAATTTGGGGTTTCTCACAAAAACCGAATAGGTCCAAATTGTTGTGGACTTTTATGTTCCTACGGAAAAATAATACAGTACCCATTAAATTTCTGTGACATGTTTGGTTTTTGTGTAATCTAATAATATCAGGACATGTACAAATAAATTGAGAGCAATTTTATGCCATAATCCCAAAATAGGTAAATTTGGACTTGTTCGGTTTTTGTGAGAAACCCCTTAATTAGGTTTCAGTAAGTTATGCATTAGTTTTATATTAGATAAAATAGAAAAAATGTACTCATTAAAGATTTAGACTGATGTTTTTAAGAGAAATATGTATTAAAAATTTAAAAAATACAGGTGTAGTTAAGTCCATCCTTCCTGTATATTTATTATACAGGGAGTTCCTCATTACGGTGGAAAAAATCTGCCCGTATGTTCGACCTAATTCAATAAAAAATGTGTACCTCTATATAAATGTATAAACATAGACCCGGAAATGCAAGGACAGAATAGTTCTTACTAGTATTAGCAATTATGCATTAACAACAACCAATTTTTATTTAAATAACGTGTACATCTAGGTTAACAAATTTTGCTAAAAACGTGTTTTAGAAATTTACAGGTTTTTAAAAACACCCCTGTATCTTGAGAACACAAAATTTGAGCACCCATGTTTATATAAACTTTTTTAAATAAATTGCTTAGGAATACGACTTTAAATTTTCCCACCGCAATTAGAAAACACCCTGTATAAAATATTAGACAAGATGTCAGGTGGGAAAACTTTCAAAGTTTTGCGATTGTTGCTAGGGTTATTTTTACTTTCGGTCCATGGAGGAAAGTTATACTTTCTTCCCGTGGGCCAAAAGTAAAAGTGAGAAAAGTGACACTTTTAAACTTCTAAAAAGTTGGGAAAAATGTCAACATTGCATTTATGGTTGTGAATAAAATAATCAACAAATTTATATAGCCAATTGTTTGTATGTTTTGTTCACACACATTGTAAATAATAGTTTTGTTTTTAGAGCTAAGTCATGTTATTTTACATTTTTGTTATAAAATTCTGTTTTATAAATAAAATCAGACGTAAGCAATAATTACGTTAATAAATTCTTTCTTAATGACTTTGTTATCTTTGGAAAATCCACAAAGGCTAAAAGCCTACATTCTGACGTACATTGGGTGTCTTAAGCCGGGTTCTCATTAGTCTATTTTGTTGATGAATATAATTAAATCTATGATATTAAAGTAAAATAGATTAATGTGAGCATGGATTCAACGATATAGTTTATTATTTTTGCACTTTCTACTTCTGGTTGGTCAATGGAATTGATTCTATCAAACTGAAGAGCGCTTGCCCGTGAGAACAAATTGATACAAGCGTTTAAGCGCATTGAAACGGTTTTCGATGTAAATTCTGCAGTGAATCGTGTTTAAATAATTATAAAAATGTTGTAGAGATTATCATATATCAAAATTTTTTAATTGTATCAAACAGAGGACTGTTTGTGGAATATATAAAGTGAAAATTATATATTAATATATAATTAAATATAACGGGACGCGACAAAAGCTATGAAAAAATTCGTGTTAAGATGGGCATAGAATCTTTAACCATAATCGACATTAAAAGTAAAATCAAAAGTATTCGAACTACCTATAAAGTAAAACCTAACAAAACATTAAAAGCCAACAAAAGTGGCGCTGGGGTAGAAGACTTGCACAAACCGAAACTGAAGCGCCTTCATTTCTTCGTTCTAAAATCCATGGTTTCTTTTTTTTTTTTTTAATGGCGTAAATTAAATATTCATATATAATACGAACGCCACCACGCACAATTTTCTTTTGTGGCAGCCATTTTTAAAACTAAACTTCTATATTGTAAACATGTAAACAAATTTTCTATATTCAATAGCATAGATTCAATATAATTGGTCAACAAAATAGACTAATGAAAACCCGGCTTTAGGCAAGGTAAAAGAAAATTAGTTGATGCGGGATTTAAATACTTAGTTGATTTTGAGGAAAAGAAAAGATCTCCGCGAGCATGAGGTTTCACATTCTAGAAACTCTTGGGATAAAAGAACAAACGTAGTGGGAAGTTCTGGGCCTGTCCAGTTAGACCGTATAGGAATGCATACGTGCGGCACCACGAGTTTCTCTTTTGGGTACCCTGAGTAGGTGAATTATACTGGACAATTCTTAAGAGCACATGCCATAAAAGTACCTATAAAAAAACGGGGTAAATCATCCACACCTGAAGATGGGCGTAAGGAAAAAGTCTTTCTTTATGTGAAAAATCAATAGTGAGGCCAACAACTCTCCTTTACATGGAATCCAGAATGCTAAGGATTGTAAGGGACGTCATGCCCTAGATAATGAAAACAATATTCCAAATGAGGTTCGATTTGAGACACATACAAAGTGTTTAAATAAGAAGGGAAAAAATACGTTTTGGCTCGAAAGAGAAATTCAAGCTTCTTGAAGCTGCTGTGGCTCTAGATACAATGTGTTATTGTCATTTAAATTTAAGGTTATTCTCAAATGTGACGCCCACAGAACTGAAGGTATCCTTGCTTTGCAAAACTTGGCCGCTCATAGGTAAAGAATGAATATGTAATGACTTTTTTGCGACAAGGAACATAAATGTGATTTGAATACATTAAAATTGACGAGATTTTTGGTGCCTCAATCCAAAAATAAATTGAGGTCCTGTGAAAGAGATAGCTTTTCATTTGTGTTCCAAATCAGGTGTAGAGGTTGGTTTAGGAACCTGAAAACTGGAGTGAGGGGTACTACCGTCGGAAAAACTATGAATGGAATTGATTGTTGACGAGAGAAGGTCGTTGTTGTTAATAAGAAACAATGTTGATGCCAGTACTGAGCCCTGAGGCTCTCCAGCATTTACTTGGTGAAAGCTTAAGAGAGGTCTTCCACAATAACTGATATTCTGACGTCAATCAGAAAGATATCTAAAGAGTCAAGTTTAGTTAAAAAACGATAGAAGTTTATTGAGGAGCGCGACGGAGGGATGCCAGACCTGGTAAAAGCTTTGGATACTCCTATACCAAGACAACGAGATCTATACGGCCTGTCATGCAAAATGTTGTCTTTTTTAAATAAATAAATTTCTCCATTATTTTACAAAAAACTAAGAGAAGCAGAATGGGTTTATATTATACTGTGTTATGTAATTTAGCTCAACCGGTATAAAAATTAAAATGCAATAAATACATACTAGAATTTTGTGAACAAATTTGTTAATTAAGTGAATATGAATTACGTTATAGGTTTTCACACCCCTAATTAAAAATATGTATGGTAGATTAGATTAGATTAGATTAGGAGGTGGATTGCATATCCTATAACACTGCAACCTGCTCAGGTTTATTGTGTGTCCTCCGTCCATAGGTTAGAGCACGCTATCCAAGCCGGTCTGTTTAATCAGACTCCACAAGCTTGAAACTGGCCCCTTGGTATATCTTGCCGCTTTGGGTTTTTCTTCACCCAGCCTTGCAAACCGCAGACGACAAAGGGCTTCGCAGTAGCACCATACGTGTTCTACTGTTTCTTCCTCCTCCTGGCAGAACCTACATAGGTTTTCTTCTGCCAGGCCCATAGTTTCCATGTGTTTATTCAGTCTGCAATGACCTGTCAGTTGACCCACTATTATTCTTACTGCCTTCCGGTTATAATTCAGAAGGTCTTTTATATATATATATATATATATATATATATATATATATATATATATATATATATAAAAAGGGAGAAGGGTAGTCTTGACCGACTAGTTAAACAACAAAATCAGATTAATTATCTTGGGGTATCGGTCCTAGAGGGCTAGTTGAATAAAACTACTTTTGTGCTACTCCAAGCTTTCGAAAATTTTTATTTTCTTCATCAGGGCTACAATAATGGAATTAAATAAGTTTAACGAGCTTTTAAGATAACTTAAAATTGTAATTAAAAAAAAAAAAATTAATTAAAGAAAGAAATTATTACTTACTGCTACATGTAATTAAATTGAAGATATTTCTTATAAAGAACAGTTGGCATTTTCACCAAATTAATACCAATTATTAACCATACTGATTAATTTTTAAAATTTTTTAATTTATGCAGAATGTGTATGTTCTTTGGATGGTATTTGATACCTATATGATGGCGTGAATGCGTTTTTAAGGATCTTTTTACAGGATTATTTGTTGAACTATTGCTAAGGTTATCTTAATTCTAGTCTTAGTTAAGTTAGGGTTAACTAACTTTTAGGTGGATAATCAATTTTTAGTAATTACAATTAGAGCAACCAACCACATGTAATGTTAAGCAAAGCTAAGAAAAAGCCTGGCTGAAGGCGCTAAAGGTGAAAAATCAAGAAAAAAGGGAAGAAAAACCACTTCAAACCAAAATCCTCTTCCTTTTAACAATATAAAATGGAAAACTCTTATGACTGTTTATTGTAGGAAAAATTAATGCAAAAATCTGTTAAAACATGCTTCCAATTCAGTCCATTGCCAGTGTGTGTGCCTATATATATATATATATATACCTTGTTTGAATCGTTCTGAGCAACCGTTTTCTAGATATTCGCGTTTGAGTTATTTGGTGCAACCCAAAAATGCCTTTAAAAACAGCGTATTAGCCGTAATTACAATACATATATATATGTATATATATATATATATATATATATATATATATATATATATATATATATATATACATATATATATGTATGGTAACTACAGAAAGGAGAAAAGAACTAGCAAAAAATGTAAGTTCTGGTCAGTTCGGGTTATAGATATTTAATTAATAATAAATTAAAAATATTACAATTTACTGAATATTTTTTAATTACAATAATTTCTCCTATAAAAATATATTTTTGCAGATTTAACAACAGTAGTAGATAGTAAAATCAAACAATGTATTCTTGTCTATGGTCATTCTGGCCATAAATATTTTTGGGTACCTGGGCCTCTCTTTAATAGGTTTAAATAATGATATAATAGTTGGAATACGTTTAACATTAATTAAGAGATAATTTCAATTTAATTGGTATATATAATAAAATTTGTTTGTTTGTAAAGGAAGGAATGATCATTATTTTCTTGTATAAATTACCGAAATCATTCTACCAGAAATGTTAAAAGGGCGTATTGTTTGTTAGTCTTACATTTATTTATTTTTAAATTTAAAAACCAACCCAGTTAGATAAAATGCCTTTTAAAAATGCCCATATAGTGCCAATTGTTCAAGGGTTATTATATCCCACAACATTTACAGTTACGTAAGTATTTATTTTTTTATATACAGGGCCAAAATTTAATTTGAGGAGGTTGAAATTTTGCGATTTAACTAAACTTAGCTTAGTACCTACTAAAATTTATTTTAACTGGGATAGTAGAAGTCCAAGTTTAAAAAATATTTTTAAATTATTTTGATATTTGTTAAATTGTGATAAAACTTGGTATCTAGGGGTTCTCTGACATGAGCTATCCATTTCTGATATACATTTTAGGTATTAACTAGCGCACGCTACCTACAATACTTTAAATTTATCTAAAATGTCGCAACTTATTTGTGTTTTTCTGTACGTACCAACCGAATAAAATATAATCTCCCATTCGTTCTACACAAAAAAGGTATACCTTGTTTGAATCGTTCTGAGCAACCGTTTTCTAGATATTCGCGTTTGAGTTATTTGGTGCAACCCAAAAATGCCTTTAAAAACAGCGTATTAGCCGTAATTACAACTGCTCATTATAAACAAATGATTTGTTTTATTCATATTCATCCATATATGTACGTTTTGTTTGCACTAAACCACTTAAATGCATATATCCTAAAAACGGTTGCTCGGAGCCATTCTTTGAAAGCACACATTTTTGTGTAGAAGGAGAATTTACTGGTTTACTCAGATGCTACATACAGTTTAGAACAAAAAAATTGTTAGGTTTTAGAGCAATTTAAAGTATGTACTGTTGCTGGCGTATCACAGTCAACACATAAGTTTTAACATCAGATATAAAAAGTTTATACCAGAAAAACCCTAAATTTCGAGTTTATTTACAATACCTAAAACGTATCAAATATTATCGAACTAATTTTAAAATATTTTTTAAATTTGACACCCTGTATCTCAGTTAATATTAACCTTTGAACTAAGGTTAGTTTAGTTAATTCGCAATATTTTAACTATCCTTCAGTTGAATGTTGGCTTATTATACAGTGTGTCCCAGGATTGGTTTTACCAGAGGACAAATAAAGAAAAAATTTTGGAATTTTCAAACGTCCTTTTGGAAAAACTGCTTGCATGGTTTAAAACTAATAAATACAAATTTTACGCCGATTGGTAATATACAGGACAAGTTATAACTAAAAATGTGAAAAATTACCAAGAGTAAATCACCTTTATTTTTAAAAATAGGACAAAATTTTATAGGTAAATGTTGTAGAAAATATTAAAAAAAAACTCAGTTCTTCTTCTGGCAGTCTCGTTTAGATATTATTTTATTAGATTATGATAAAATAATTTTGTTTAGAGATAGCAACCTTCTCTTTAAAACAGGGTAAGCAGAAAAAGTGTGGGTGACATTTAAAATGGATTAAGTACAAATTTGGATAGTTAAAGTAAAAATCATTTGGCAGAATTTTTTTTTATTTATTTTTAATAAAAGAAAATCATTTGAAAAATATTGTAACAGATTATGTCAAAAAAACTGACTTTAAAACAAATATTTAAAAAAAAATTTGTTTCTTAGCTATTTTGCCTTAAACAAGTTCACATGTAAAGAGTTTATATCGTATAATTTAAATTACAGACAAGTAAATCGGTTAAGTCAAAATTCTAAACAGGAATTTGACATTTTAAAAAGTTTTTCGCCTACTTATTTTTTGAGAGCCACTTGTTACATTGCATCTAGAGAGCCATAATTCTTTTTTATGTCCATATTTTAAATTCGCAAATAAATTGGTATCGTAGATTCACCCAAAAATATTTTTTGATAAGTACTTGTCTAAAAGTGTTGCTATTTGAAAAATAATAGTTATGCAATGTCAATTGGCCAACTTATTAAATTCCTATCGTCCATACTAGTCACTAAAACTTTGCAATTGTATTCTTCTAACATAAAATTATCTTGGGTCCTTATAGTCTAAGATCCGGCATTAAGAAAATCTTCCCTCATCCGTTAATTAGGTAAAATAATATTTTCTAGGCAGATTTTAATGTAGTGAATGCAAGTGAACAACATCTGCCAGTATAGGTCTGGTACAATTAATAATAATAATTCATTAATTAAAAGTTAATTTATTTATAATTGTTGGCTTTGCATGTTAATTGCATAAACCAATGATCAGCAGTGAAATAGCCCAGTTGGTTAGGTAGCAGCATTTAGCAGTGCATGCCTTGTCGACACTCTGGGTTCGTATCCCGCACTGGGTAACATTTTTTTCTATTTTTTATTCCCTTGTCTCTTAACAAAATTATGTTTACCATATTTAATTAAATAAAATCTGGCTGCTACCTAACCAACTAAGCTATTTCACCGCTGATCATTGGTTTATGCAATTAACATGTAAATGTCAAAATTATAAATAAATTAACTATTAATTAATTAATTATTATTAATTGTAGCAGACCTATGCTGGCAGATGTTGTTCGCTTACATTTACTACATTAAAATCTGACTAAAAATATTATTTTATTTAATTAACTTCTTCTTCTAAAGTTGCCTATCGTCTAATGATGTTGGCGACCACATTGGTCCATCTTACCCTGTTCACTGCAGCTCGGAACAGGTCAGTTGATGTTAGGCCGGTCCATTTTCTAAGATTGGCCAGCCAGGATATACGCCTGCGTCCGGGGCCTCGCTTGCCCTCAATCTTGCCTTGCAAGATGAGTTGTAAAAGTTGGTACTTATTATTCCGCATGATGTGGCCAAAGTAAGTCATTTTTCTATTCTTTATGGTAGTTATAATTTCTTTGTCCTTTCCGAGTCTTTCGAGAATCGTAATGTTGGTTGTATGGTGGATGTACGAAACTCGTAGTATGCGTCGGTAGCACCACATTTCAAATGCCTCTAAGCGTTTTGCTGAGGCCTCGGTAAGACTCAACTTTCTACCCCATAGAGAAGTACACTAAACACGTAGCATCTAAGAATTCTCATGCGTATGTTGATGCTCAGGGAGAGGTTACATAGTACTTTTTTAAGGCGTTTAAAAGCACTTCTGGCTTTTCAATTCTAGTCCTTATTTCATAACTGTGATCCCACGTGTCACTGATATTGCAGCCCAGGTAACATATTTTCTCTACTCTCTCCAATGGTGTATCGTTTATCGTAAATTGGGCGTTTATGTTAGTGTTCTTGCTAATGATCATTACTTTAGTTTTCTTGCAGTTTAGCTTTAGTCCATATTCGTTGCACGCTTCCACGACATTATCTATAATTCTCTGTAGCCCCTCTGCACTATCTGCCAGCAGTACAGTGTCATCTGCATATCTAATATTATTTATGAGTTGGCCATTAACTGCAATACCGTCCTCTGATTCATCCAATGCCTTTCTGAATAGATGCTCCGAGAATATATTGAACAATGCAGGTGACAAAATACAACCCTGTCGGACTCCCTTTCCGACTGCAAATATATCGGACAGTTCGTTTTCGAGGCGAACTGTTGCCTTTTGTTGTAGGTACAGGTTTGAGATTAACCTTATATCCTTACCGTCCATTCCCGATGTTTTTAGGATATCAATCAGCTTTTCGTGTGGTACCTTGTCAAATGCCTTCTCAAAATCAATGAAGCATGCAAATACGTCGCAGTTGACATCCCTCGCTCTTTGTATTAGTACTTGCAAGCTAAAAGAGCTTCTCTTGTTCCAAGGCCCCTCGGAATCCGAACTGTGCTTCACTGAGATGTTCTTCTAATTTGTTGTAAATGCGAGAGTGAATAAGATTGAGAAATATTTTAAGTGCGTGGCTCATTAGGCTAATCAATCTGTGGTCCTCGCATTTCCTAGCGTTTCCTTCTCCCATACCATTTACCTATGCCAAGTCTGATTTTGATATTTCTTGTGGGTACTCAAGGAGTTATGACTTGTCTAATAAATTCGTTGATACCTGGTATAGATGTCCCTAAGGGCATCTATACCCTCGAAAATCAGGGCATCTATTCTTTTTGTTTTCTGTTAGTTCTTCGCTGTTTTAACAGTTCTTTCAACTTTCTTGACATACTACGTTTTGAAATAAGTATGCACTAATGTACAAACCTAAATTTCCACCATCAAAAAAGCATAAAATTTAAAAAATAATACCATGTGTCCCATGTGTTTTTAGATAAATAAAAAATATTTATTACTAACCTCAAAGGTAGTCATAATGAACCAGTATATTTAGAGCATAAAAAATAAAATTTAATTTATTAATAATTAAAAAATTTTTAACGGCAAATATGTAGCGTTTAAAACTTTTTGCGCGTTAGTGAATTTCTTCAGTAGAGAATTACAAACGCTAGCGAAGCGTGTCCTTACCGCAGGACAGCCTGTGTGCAGCGGAGGTGCGGGCAAAGAGAATAGACAAGGATAGAGGATCAATCGCCGTTTCGAAAAGTGGCACAATTTGAAGAAAGGATCTGCGGGATGGCAGGGCATGCGCATACGCACTTCCAATGTCAAAATCGGCGGTATATTCAAACACATTGATTTATTGAGTAAATATACATAAAACATTAATAAAAAGTGTAAAATGTGGTTTATACTGAAATTTATTAATATTTTAATGACTAAATATTGGTAATTTAGTGCTAATAGTGTATTAAAATCTATTTGGTAGAAGACTATTTTTTTTAGATTGGAATAGGTTAATGTGGAAAAATGTATAGGTATAAATTTTAGGAAATGAGAACTGAAAATAAAAATCTAAATAGAATTATTTCTTGAAAACTAAACTTTTATTGCGAGATTACTTATTTAGCATAAAAAATGGTACTAAATGTAAAAGAAGTGTATAATTTTAAGAAATATATGAAACTAGCATGCTCAAACTTACCTTAAGTTTTAAGTTTTTAAAATGTGTTTGGGCTTTGGGCCTTTTTATTTTTTCGCTTTAGTACCTATAATTTTTATTACCATTAATACTTTGTAAACTGATCATTTGTCTGACTTTTACAGTTATAACCAAATTTTTAAATAGAGTGACGCACACAGAAATCCTCTATTGGTTTATTGTGCTTTTACCACCAGCAAGATATTCATTAAATATATTTTACGGATGTATATAAAATATTAATGTACAGGGTGGCTCGAATTCGACGCTCATCATTGGGATTTCGGAAACCGTAAGAGATACAGGATCGGTTAAATGGAGGCAAAGTTGCGCAATTTGATGCTCAATAAAATGCCGTTTTGCGTTTTAAAAAATTCCGAGTACTTCCGAAGATATTCGAAAAAACCGGAATTTTCAATTTTGGTTTCTATTGTTTCCTGGCTATATTTGTTAAGATAACTCAAAATGAAAAACACGTTTTCATGGCCACTTTTCTGCTCTATAATTCAGTGTGATTAAATATTAAATCTGACGTTTCGGCTTCTGGCGACCATCATCAACTTAATTTTTTTAAATACGGACCTGATATTTTTTCAATTTAATTAAATCCTTTCATCACTCTTAAAACATTATATACCGCCACTTCGATATTTGCTGACGTTTCGTACAGATAATTCCATCACCAGAATATTGCATATTTATTTAACCATAATACGGCCCTGAACTACATTTTTAGGTAAAAAGGTAAAGAAAAGAATAAACTTATTACATATTCATAATGTTTTATTGCAACTCATTGATATCTAACAGCGGAAATTACTTTATTAACAGAAACTAACCAGCAGGTACGAATTCAAGGGAGAACTTCATTTAATGTATGGATTGGTATGTGGAGGAACAAAATTATTGGACCTTTCGTTTACGAAGGGACCTTAACATTTCCTTTTGGGGATATCTTAAGAACCGTTTATTTAAAAATGCACCTCACGACCTTTAGGTACTACGACAAAATGTGATAAGGGAAGTCGCTGCCATTCCTGCGAGAACAATTAATCGAGCTGTATTAAAAATACAAAGCAAAGCAAGAAAATGCATTGAGGCAGAAGGTTATCTCTTTGAACACCTATAATAGTGATTAAATTATGTTTATATTTAATATGGGCATCAAGATAGTATTACAAATTGTTTATGTAAGCTGATTTGTTGTCTACCTTTTTGTATCTTATAATAATAATAATAATAATAATAAACGTCTTTTATTTATGTTTTCCTATTACTATTTACAAATAAACTTCATTTATAAGCTTTATGGTGCCAACACTGGGCGAAATTTAGCTATAGGTACAGGGTACCAGCTATTCTTACATTACATACAATATTATGTCTAATATTCATGAAATTTTCGGTTAATAAAGTAATTTTCGCTGTTAGATATCAATGAGTTGCAATAAAAAGATTACGAATATGTAATAAGTTTATTCTTTTTTTTACCTTCTTACCTAAAAATGTAGTTCAGGGCCGTATTATGGTAAAATAAATATGTAATATTCTGGTGATGGAATTTTCTGTACGAAACGTCGGCAAATATCAAAGTGGTGATATATAGTGTTTTAAGAGTGATGAAAGGATTTAAATAAATTGAAAAAAATATCAGGTCCGTATTTAAAAAAAATAAGTTGATGATGGTCGCCAGAAGCCGAAACGTCGGATTCAATATTTAATCACACTGAATTATAGAGCAGAAAAAGTGGCCATGAAAACGTGTTTTTTATTTTGAGTTATCTTAACAAATATAGCCAGGAAACAATAGAAACCAAAATTGAAAATTCCGTTTCTTTTCGAATATCTTCGGAAGTACTCGGATTTTTTAATACGCAAAACGGCATTTTATTGAGCATCAAATTGCGCAACTTTGCCTCCATTTAACCGATCCTGTATCTCTTAGGGTTTCCGAAATCCCAATGATGAGCGTCGAATTCGAGCCACCCTGTATATAATGTTTTGTTACATAAATAAATCCTAAATAAAGTGTGAATTTGTTTTTATTCAAAAAAACAACGTAAATAATTTAAAAAATTATTTATTAAAAAACCCATAAATTTCCACAAATTTTGTTTCAATAATTTATACCTATAACACAGGTCACACGTAAAATCAAACCGAATAAAACACAAAACAAATATACAGCCACAACAATCACAAAACATCAGCCATATTGAACATGTGATAAAAGTCAAGAGTTTTGACATTTATAACAGCCAATAGCAAGTCGCAAGACAATCTCCCATGCGCATGACGAGGTAATCCCGCTGTGTTAAGTTAATCATCAAACCGGTGAAAGTTTGCAAGATATTCGGCTGATTGTATTGATTCAGACACAAAAATGTTACGTAAAAAGTGCGTACTGAAACAAAAATTCTAAATCAATCCATACTTTTAACCAAGCACGTCCTTTTACCAACGTTAAGCAAGAATAAAATAAAACTTTGACGAGCTCTTTTGGTCGCTGAACACAATCACCAGTCGCAGGTGTGTGCCATTTCTTAATTAGTGGGGATAAATCAACTGTTTCTCTCCCCTTGTCCATCCTCTTTGGGTGCGGGGTGATTGCGGCTCTTGGTCTCAAGTATGGAAAGTTAGGTTTTTTGAAAATGGAACACATCTATCCCGGTTTTCTCTTAGTAGACAATGGAATTAGAAGAAGCTTGTAGGAAAACAACTTTATTTAATTCCATTGTCTATACGGGGAGCGGTATTCCACCAGCGTGTTCCCCCGACGCGACGCGTTGTAAAAACCCGTCGCGTCGCAAGGAAAACGTACATTTATGGAATTTTAAGGAAAAAAACAATTTTTGCATGTCTAAAGGCAAAATGTAAAAACATTAGATTAACTTAAAGCTTTATTAACTTTCTTTTAATTAATTTTTGTTTTTTTTTATTTTAGATACACCTTATCTGTTGTAAATAGAGACATTCCCGCAATATTTCCATATGTCAGTGATACAGGTGCATGGTCCTTAGAAAAATGCATTTTTTCTTTTATGTTAGGTATCGGTTCCTTATTAAGTAAGTAATTGATAATTAAATATTGGTATGAGTGTACCCGAAGCCTATAAAATTGTCTTAAGAAATACAGGGTGTTTTCTAATTCCGGTAAGAAAAATTAAGGGCGTATTCCTGAACCAATTTTTATAAAAAGTTTATATACATATATTAACTACAATTTAAGGAACAAAGTCAGAGTCTCAAATTTGTCAAATATATATTAAAATTTAGGTGACATGTTTCGGCGTCTCCGGCATCATCAGACCTAACTATTTAAAAACAACAGTTACATTCCAAGTTACAATATATACGTATATGTCGGAAATGCGATTTATGAATTCCTACTGCGTGTCAGCACCTTCATGGAGTTGAAACGCTGTAGCAAATACGAACAGTATCACCTTTATTTACCTTTTTAAATCCTACGTGAGTTTGGTGCTGCAGTCTGGGAGGAATTTAAAAGCATGCAAATGCATAAGCGGTTTGTGAATTCCTACTGCGTGTCAGCGCTTTCATGGAGTTGAAACGCAATAGCAAATACGAACAGTATCACCGCCCTTTACCACTCTAAACCATACGTAAATTTTGTGCTACAGTTTGATAGAAAGTTAAAAGCATGCAAACGCATAATTTTATTACGAATGAAATTTTACCTGGTAACAAAAGGTCTGTGCCCAAAAGCATTACAAATCAGTCAAAGTGAATCAAACAGTTCAAATACAGTAAGATAATTAATACATAACCATTTTTAGAAAAAGTCGTAGTTTATGAGATCTTTTTGGGAATTTTGTTATTACATATTCGGTTTCATTTAAAACACAATTTTATTTTTTAAAATATTAAAATTAAACTTTTAGTTCTCTAATTGTACATTTTATTGGATAGCTATTAAGCTATTATTTTTTATTTGTTTTGCCTTTTGACAATGGTGATACAGCAAGTATTTATTATATTTATTATTTATTAAGCTAATAAATATATACTCTTAATTTAAATTTTATACAAGGTATTACAAAATGATGTTATCAAAGCCAAAAATCTGACAAAACATTATACAGTGCTTGTCTAAATTCAGGACCTCATCCCCTAACTTTTGAATTGTTTGGTATTTTTTCATTAAAATTTAAGGACTTTAGTTAGAAAACATAAACCAAATTTTAAACAGGAAATGACAGATATAAATATCAAACTCACAGCTGGGCTCCATTTTAAAAAGAAAAATTAAATGGAAAAAGTAATACTGTAAACTTTTATTTAAAAAACAAACATTGACACTCTACTTTTAGGTTATAAACCGTTTAAAATTTACATAAAACTAAAAGAAAATAACCGTATGATTCAATTTAATGCAATAAGGTGGTAAAGTAAAAATATTTAATGCGGGAGCGAAGCGTCTCCTGTTGCCATGCAGTATGAATTCCAAATATAAAAACAAATTTGCTTGTATTTAAAACATCCCAGGTAACAACATGCGTAGCAATTATAGGGCTGATTTCTGCGTTCTACTTTATGAATTCCTACGCAATATTTGTGCTGGCGCGTAGTAGTATTTTACAGTGTTTTAAAATAAAAACTCCCATTAAATCCTCCTGCATTTCAGCACGGTAGGGTGTTGTAGCGTAGTAGGAATTCATAAAACTCGTCGGAAATGCTTTGTTTCTTAGATACAGGGTGTTAAACTTTTAAAAGAAACCCGGTTTTTAATATTATTTTAAATATGCCCCATTTGATTTTCTTAAAAATGTTACTGTAGTATTTGTTAAAATGGAAAGTTAATTTAGCCCTTAGCCCTAAATTAATTTTAATTAGTGAGACCAGACGGCGCGGCGGCGTGAGATGCATCCTAGCTAATACTATCGAAAAAAATGTACCCCATTGACTTTTCTTGCAAATTTTAATTTTTTTATAGGATGAAAAGTCTAAAAATACAACTTATTGGTTTGTTAATATTTTTACGTAGCTCGCTTAGTTTTCAAAAAAATCCTGTATTCAAAATATTTGCTATCTACGATACGAAACATTAAAGGGTTAGTTCATTAGATATTTTATGAAGAAAAGGTCACCTAAACATTTGTCCGAAGTGGCTATATTTTTTGGTATCCGTATTTTATAAACATCCTTGGACCGATTTGCCTAAAGCTTGGTATATCCACTTGTTAAAAGTAATAAAGCTCCTATTTACCTCTTACTGCATTGAAATTATTGGTTCAATGGCGTCTCAGTAACACAACAGTCAAAAATATTCAGAAGAAAAATTAGGCCGATTTGTAATTTTTGCATTTGTTTTCGATTCAGCAATTAAAAATTTAAGTTTTCAGTTTACCGCGTTTTCTTTTTACCTATGCTTTAGGCACTATTTATTTAAAAAAAACATTCAAACAAGAAATGTATTACATCGAATAAAAAAGTCAGTAAACCGTTATTACTTACTAGGTATTTATTATCAACACAGTGTTTGTCTAAAGTCAGGACCCCCTACTAATTTTAGGCAAGAAATGACACATATAAATGTCAATTTGTGAGTGGGGCGCCATTTTGAAAACAAAAATTAAATGAAAGGGTGGGTCTTGTGACAAATCATTTTAAAACTCCCGACGAGCACTTCCTAACTCCTAGAATATAAAGTCATTTACCTACTAAAAAATGTCGGTATTTTGAAAATTACCTGAATACCAGATTAGGATGGCCATATTTCCGAAACTAATAAGGTTATATACCTATAGGTACTTAATATGGTGTTTTCTTAGAACTCTTTTAAATATCTATTCATTGGTGATATGGGTGATAATATACAGGGTAGGACAAAAGTATATATTTTTTAATGACGCACCCTGTATATTATACTACCATTAAAAAGAAATTTCAAAGACCTATAGGAAAATACCACATTATGTATATTTACCTTAGTTTCGGAAAAATGGCCATCTATATCAGGTATTTGAGTAATTTAAAAGTACCGCCATTTTGTAGAAGGTAAAGGTATTGACTTTATATTGTGGGGTTATAAAGTACTTGTTAAGATCTTTAAAATGATGTGCCACACGGCCACCGTTCTATTTAGTTTTTGTTTTTAAAATGACGTCTCACTCTCAATTTGACATTTATATCTCCATTCTTGCCTAAAAATTTGTTTTATGTTATCTTACTAGAGTCCTTAAATTTTTATAAATAAATACTAAATAATTTAAAAGTTAGAAGGGGGGAAGTCCTGACTTAAGACAAGCACTGTATAAAGTATCCAAAGTTTAACTTTGTTTTGAGAGAAAAGTCAAATCAATCTTAAAGTATCCATAAACACAAACAACTGCTGCCCCGAAATTATAAATTTTTCATTTTTAGTTTTTATTTTTGTTTGTTTATGGATATTTTTAGAATGACTTTTAAAAAGCTTGTTTTTTTCAATGACAAAGAAGATACAAAGAACTAAAGAGTTGTGTTTCAAGTTTGTTTTGTCGATGTTTAATTGAAAAAAAACTAGCGCCCTACTATTGCTTAATAAAAGCTATACCAAATTTTAGCCAAATCGGTTTAAAAATAGATAAATTATTATTTATGGTCTAAGAGCAGACACCAATTTTTGGATAGGTATTTAGGGCAGGTTAGCAACTTGTCACACATACTTGTCCGATTATACCCCAACACGGAACTGCAGACCTGGCTGCTGAGTAGCGGGTCTAAAGAAAGAATGTATTTTTAGTACTAATTTTTTGGGTTCCAAAAATACAAGGTGTTTCCTAACTACAATAATATGAAACCTAAGGAGGTGCTTTCTTAAGTCTTTTATAAAAAAAAATCTATTACCATATGTCCGGACGCGAATTTACAATACCTATACCAGTTCAGTCAAGACGGTGACTGAACTCGAGTAGTCTTTGTTTGCAAAAAACAGTTACAAAGTCTACCCCATTTCGGTTTACAAATTGACCATATTAGTATAGGATTTGTGACTATCCATCTCCTTGTTTTATGACTACGATATTAAGTCAATTCGCCAGTTCTCCCGTTCCGGTCATATAAGCTATTGCTTATAAGCTTTTCCAGCTTAGTACGTGGAAAATTTGGAAAATCGCTCAAAACTCCCAGTTTTTCCTAGCATATGAATTAACAACAGCGATGAACTTCTAAACATGCATAAACTTAGTAGATTAAATGTTGTATATTTATAAGAATAATTTAAATTATTGCAAATTTTTCGACAAGGCTAAAACACTTTTTATAAATGCTTTTTTAAGTTTCTTAATAACCTAATAGAAGTCGTCAAATCCTTTTATAATTCTTTGTACATGTAAGTTTGGAGTATCTACTTTTAAATACACAGCATGAGCCATTAAAATTTTAAAGTTGCTTTTTGGCTAAAATAATTGATTTCTATCCCATAGTGCAGGCTGGGAGCCAGGTCTGCAGTTCCGTGGTGTGGTATAATAGCAAGATTGTTAGAGACAAGGTGTCCTAACTTTATCATTTGACAGCCGATAGATGTGACGTCAAGTGTATCCTTTTCATAAAAATGTCGTTATTTCTTTATTGTTTTGTAAAAACCGTATTATATATTTGTAAGTAAATAGTGGATTAACAAGACTTTAACCATTGCATAAAGAATATTTTAAATTTTAAATTGGTAAAAAAACTTCCATCACGTCACAATATCAGCTGTTTACTGTCATAGGAAAGTTGGGCCACCTTGTCTCTATCAACCTTGGTATAATAGGACAAGTATGTGACAAGTTGCCAGCCTGCCTCAAATACCTACCCAAAAAATTGGTGCCAGCTCTCCTGCTATTATTAAATAAAACCCATTTTAAACTTACCGCCCTGTAGGTAAGATAGAATGTAACCCCCGGATAGTACAGGAGTATTTCCTAATTGCTGTAAGAAAATTTAAGGACATAGTTTTTGAGCCAATTTTATAAAAATAAGTTTATATAAACATAAGTCTGAAAAGCTTTTTCATCTAAAGCCTTGTTTAGACACAAAATTAGGAAAGTAGTTTAATAGCTGTTCACATGCACGAAAAACACCTGTTTATCACTAGAAGGATACAGGAAATAAAACAAGGAATATCCAATAATATTAAAATCAAGGTTATTGACGCAATCTACTGGTACATCGTTATACTTCTGTTGCCCAAAGATATCAACCAAATTAAACTAATATTAAAACAAAAGATTATTTCGGTTTTTTTAGAATAAAAACAATTAATAAATATTTTTAAAATTTTAAACTTGTTATATATTATAAAGAGCTTTTCTGATCTTGCAATAATATAATAAAAATTAAAAGATTACTTTAAAAGAAATAAATTATTAATAATTGTTTTAATATTTATACCTACTTATTTAGGTTAAAAAATAAATAAAAATTAAAAGTTTAAACCTACTCAGAGATGGTTGCAGCTCCTAAAATTTTTTTACCACATGGGTTTTTAAGGGCTTCCGGTTAAATTTATTTTATAATAGTCTAATTATAAGATAAGTTCTTAAACAAGGCTGCAATATCTGCGAAGATAATATTTTGTTTAAATTTATATTTGCAGAAAACAAAATAAATCATAAAAAACGAATATTGTCAATGCAAGACCCGAATAAAACTGGAAGTGTCCATGGTTCTACTATTACAAAAACAATCTTAAAAAGTTTATTTTGTGACAATCATCGTTTTATTCTTGTACCTTCACTTGTTTTTATTATATAATAATGTTAAGATTCATTTAATTTTGTTTTTAGGTTTACCAGACATGAAAAATCTTTAAAATAATTAATTGTTTCTAAAGTAACAGCTACATAAGAAACCGACTCTTATGATTTTTAACCAATATTTTTCTTTTAGTGTTTACCATAGTTTACATTCGACACAGACAAGTACAAGAAATTTTGGATTCTAATAAAGACCTAAATTTTTCCGCAAAATTAAAAAGGCTTAACAAGTTATCATGTAGGATAGCTGTTTTCTCAGCATTAGGAGTTTTTGTTCTTGCCTGTTTTCAAGTATGGCCTTTTATTTATGTCCATTTAGTTGGTGCCGGCATGGCATTTTGTTTTGGATGGTTGGTTATAGTTATTCAGGTACATGTAAAATATTTACTTATTTATTATATTGATAAAGTTTGGATTAGGTTAGATTAATTTTTACCTTTAGTTTTTATTAGTATTATTACTATTATTATTTTTTAACTTATTTATTCTTGAATTTGAAAATTTCGATAATCGAGCTCGTAACTTTCAGAAATTCCAAAACATGTGTTCAATACAAAAGAAATAAATCGAAGAGTTGCATATATTGTCAGCTGTCAAACCAAGAGCTGCATTCGGTCTTACGCATAAGCAATCACTATCCCACCTGACGTTTACCGCGGCACGTGCACCTATTCTCCGCAATTGGAAAACACCCTGTGTACGACCGCCAAACGCAAAAACATCAGGTTATAGGGATTTTTACTTACGGCGCGGCGCTTAGGTTCCGAACAAAGATGCCGTCAATTACGCGTAAAGCTTTACTTTACGATCCCCGACGGTAAAAACGCCCTTACAGCACCTCCAACTACCACGCCGGAAAAAGCTATGTAGCATTCTACAAAAAGTGCGTACTCTTCGGAGGTCGGAGAAAGCATGCTTTTAGCTAGTATACTACTAAGCATGGCCTTTTAGATGTTAGAATTGTACTAACGGCTCTTTCTTGCCACGATGATAATCTTGTTTACCTGTAGTTGCGATCCCGGTTAGTGACTCCATCTACTTAGCAGTAGATGTATAAGTTTTGGATCTTCTGTTTTTCCCTTGTTTATAGGCCTTAGCAACAAAAACAAGACAAAACCAGCTATATTTTCGACAAATTTTAGAAAATGGCACTATGACAGTTATAACACTTTAAGTTAAAGTTACTTATTATTATTTTTTGTAAAGGTCAGTGTTTTTGCTAAAATAATTATATTGGTCTTATGTATAGGGAATGGCGTCCTTCACAATCCCCAACATTCTTGATTCTATTCTAAAAAAAGCTGTTAATCTTATTAATGATACTTTTCTTACTGAAAAACTCCCTTCTCTTGTCCATCGTTGGGCTGTCGGGGATCTATCGCTCCTACTTTTACGGCTTCTACTCCGAGAAATTATCCAGTATAGTCTCTCTACTTGCAACTCCCAACAGAGAATCTCATGGTGTCATACGGATGCATCCGTATAACGGTTCAACTGGACAAAAATGAAAAATAGGTATTTTATTTTATTTTTAAAACTTGGAATGGATTTCCGCATACCTGAAGATCTGACAACATTGCCGATTTTTGTCCAGTTTGGTTCATAATTCTCTGAAATATTTGAACGTGTCCCAGACCTTCTGGACACTACACTATCTTTTGAATTTCACTAGAATGTACCGCACGGTTCAGGGTTTAAAAGGGGTGGGTGGACTTTGAGTCTTCACTGTATAAAATTAAATAGTACGTAGGGGAGGTCTGGGAAGCCCTGCCCAGCTGGTTATTCCGTACACCGTAATAATTTCTAAACGCCCACTAATCGGTCAAATATCTCAGATATCAAACAAGAAGGTAAAATGCTAATTTAGCTGAGTTGCGCTCCGCAAAACCGCTCTAGTTCCTTCAGTCGTCAAAAAAAGTTTTGGATGCTGGTAGACGTGCTTTTTCTTCTGTGACAATTCAAACCTTACAACGATACATAGGTTATGTGACAATGTAATTTAACTTAAATATTTTTATAAAAAATAAGAATATAGTAATTTATGTAACAAGTGCATAAGTGATACTTTTTTTTACGAATGGGAAGGTTGACAGCACGAGCCTTTAGGCGAGTGCGGCAATCTCATGAGTAAAAAAAGGCACTTTATGCTGGTGTGATATACTATATTTTTTCCACGAGAGTATAAAATTTTTCCATAATACCATTTTATACATGTTTAATTTATCTAAACTTATTAATTTTATTTTTGCAGCACAGCCATTATATTGCAACAAAAAATCATAGCCTTCTCATTTTTTAAGAGACAATTATCCTCTTCATAACTATGCATTTATTATTTAATTTTTGAAAATTGTATGTACTTACTCTTTATAAAAATAATACCAAAAAGTATAAATTTCTTTTTAATTTCTTAGTCATTTAAATTCATTATTACTAATAATTTTGAATAACTTCTATGACATTTATTTGCAAACTGTCAAATGTTGAAACTAGTTCCACATGAACTAAAAGAAATAATAACGAAATCAAAGGTAACTTGACCGTTTGGTTCAGTTGATGTCGCGTTTACTGTTACATTGCATAAATTAATATTTACAAACACTAATTCAAACTGTGAGAAAAAGCTTTGGAAGTGTTAAAAAAGTTACTTTTTTAATACTTTATGTAGTGTACTAGAATGAAGTACTTTAACTTTATGTTATTGATTATAAAAACAGCATTTTTTTAACGGTCGTGGAAAAAAATATTTCTTTTCTAATGTTTGGTTACCGTTTAGTCTTATGCCCCTAAGTTTATAATTTGAAAGAATCTGAATGTCAAGGATTAGTAATAAATATTAGATAACAACTTATGTGGTTTAAATATGTATTTTATAAATGTTTTATTTTATAGTGAAAAATAGCCTAGTTGGTGGGCGGCCTTATCCAACCTAAGGGGCATTTCTGCCCATTGGTAGGGCCTTAAAAACGTTTTTTTTTTATAATAATGTCCACTTATCCAAAAATTAAACATACCTTAATATAAACAATAGATTTGAATAATCAACGCCGTTTTGAATAGAGACCTATATATTACTGGCACTTCACAATATTCAAATTTGCTTTGGTAGACGGGACTTCCTGGACGCGTAATTACTATCTATACTATTATGCAGAGCCAGTGAGCTCTGTAAAAGAGTAGACTTAGTAATAGGGAAGAACGCAGTTTTAAGTATTTCTAACCATACTAGAGTGCAGCGAGAGCCAGCTCTGGGCCGTAGTACAGATAGTAAATGTGTAATTGGCGTTACGCATTATTTTCATACTCCTAAATATACTCGACCATAGATCCCGATTATTTTTTCCAATTATTGCAAGGCGACAAGACGCGGCATATGTACTCAAAGACATAATTATAAAAAGTATATAAAAAAATTTAAACATATTATGTATAAAAAACTTAAATGTTTTTTATAATAGGTATGTCTTTGTGTGTATGTTCTTAATAACAATTCTTAAAACATTTTAAAATCTTTATTTACATTTTTACATCATATGTATAATATATAAGTACAGGGTGTCTCGAAAACATACCGACAAACTTTAAAGGTGCCTTTACATTTGACACTTATTGCATGATATTTATGTCAGACACATAGTTCTAAATAATGAAAGGGTGTTGGAAGAAATTAAAGCAAACTTTTTTTAGTAAACATATTAAGTACGTATATCCTTTAACATATTTTAAAGTTTATCGGTATACTTTCGTGACATCCTGTGGCCACGTTTTACATTAAATTGATATTTATATTAATGTGATTTTGCATTTTGTCTATTTTCAGATATAGCATCCTTTAATGATCGAACATGTTTGCGTTTTCTTACAGTAATTTCATTTTTAGCAGGCCTCCCAGCTTGTATTCTTCTAGATCCAGATGTCAATCCTGGTCTTTGAGTCCTTCGACTTATTGAAGTAGGTTGCACTTTAATTGTTTTTGGTCGACGAATGTTCTTCATTTTTGAAAATAAAGTCATTACCTCTGCAGGTGTTTTAATCCTCTCCAATGACTTGTTCAAACGTATTATCATATTTGTTGCTTCCGGGGTATTTTTGCTTTTCATTATTTGAACAATAATTCAGGAGATTATCACTCAACGTTTGCATAGAAATTTCACGTTTCATATCGATACTCTGAGATTCAATCACTGAAGATGTTTGTAAAGCAATAGCACTTGATGGAAGGTCCTCTATTTCATGATGTAAACTGTTACCTTGAGTGAAACTTGATATTTCATTGTCAGTAAAAGAGGTTTCCATCATGTTCTCAAAAAAGTTGTATCAATATCCTCTCCCATAGCCAATTTAGCTAAGTCTTTCCGGTCATCTTATGATAGTTTTGGAATATTATATTAACTTAAAACATGAAAAGCTTCTTCCACAGCCCAAATGTGTTTACAAAATTTTCCGCCTACGCCTGACGGACAATCACACATCCCAAAACATTCATGAACGCTGACAGTATACAATAATTTATCATCGCAGCTTGAAGAAACTAAATATTGACTATTTGTATGTTTTTGGCCAGAAGATCTTTCGCTTTCTGCTTTAATTTGGAGTAAACCAAATCATTTTTATTTTTCCTATAATTTGCAAAAGATAAAAGTCGTTTCCTGTGATAAGTTTCAAAAACTTTACAAACAAAATTGAGTAATGCGCAAGCGTTAAATGCTTAGCATCTTTGTAATACTAAATCCTTGAAGATCCTTATAGACGCCTCACAATAGTTATTAGTGTTATTACCCCTTGTGATTTTATCCGTTCTAAAAGCATATGCCCATTCATGTTTCCTTTTATATAAATCATCTATGTGCTTTTTAAGATTTTCGTATTTTGTCATAAAGTCATTGTTTATAAAACTGTGATACTCATACACAAATTCTTCGATGCTATTTAAGTAAATATTTTTTGAAAACATTTCATAATTTCTTTTCTATCATTTTTGTCAATTTTATGATTGCTATCCCAAAGCCAACGCCAGAATGCTTGGCAAAAATGAAAAGTGCAAAGTAGCAGTATGGAATTGGGAAATACAGCTCGAAGAGCATTTCTCTCCGCAGACGAATCATCAGTCATAATTATGGCAGGAAAACCTTTTTACCAAAGCCTGCATTACCCAAATTTTTCTGCAGTAACGAAAAGATCATGGTATAATTTGCTTCGCTTTGTTCTGTGTGTATTATGCACGCTAAAGGTATGGACCCAATTTTATGTGCGAAGACGAAGGTCACGCAGGAATTCATTTGATCGCAAGAACCGCTACTATCAATAAAAACCATTTCACTTGTAAATTCTCTCTCATGAGACCTGACCATTATAAGGGTCAGTAGTACCACAATTATTAATGGTTCTTCATTTATATAGACTTTTATTCCCAAATCTTCATAGGCTTTTAATTTTTTTTTTTATAATTGTCAATATACTTTGGTTATCTCGTCCACCAAAATTTGTTTTCCTAAAATGAAACATATTGAAAAAAAGCAATTGATTATCTTATGTATTTTCTTTCACTTTCTGCTTTTTAAATCTCACTTTTTACATGTCCATAATTTACAAACAATTTGAAAAAAGTTGGAGTGGTTTTTATGGAATGAATTTGTCAGGAGTAGTTTTTAAAAATAATTTTGGGTAGTAGTCCCATGACTATTAAAAAGCAACTTATCGCCATTCTTCATGCAAGTTATAAATTTGCCGTTCATTAGGATTAATTTGAGTGTTTGAAATAACCTTCACAAAATTTTTCTCATTTTCAGTTTCTTGAAGTGTTAATTCATGGAACGATTTTGCACAAGATGGTGGCATGCCTTCGTTGAAATATGTCCAGAATATTTGTTTTACTTCATTTGTTAGGCTCAAATAACTAAATGCCTCAGCAACTTGGATCTGATGAGTGTGTTTATATTTGATCTGAAATAATAATTAACTCATCTTATTTATCAATAAAATGTTTTCGGAACCGGAAGCACGGGTTCGGAATTTTTAATGCTGCAATTTTGTTCAAAAAATATTTGAAAAAAATATTACATGACGTAAAAATACCTTTGTTTTTATGGCAACAAAGAAAATTATTTTATTCCAGGGCCTATGGTTATTAATTTATTGTTTAAAATTAGGAAGGAAATTTACTTATTATTTTACGTGTTGTCAAAAATACGTCAGATTTACGCACTGTATTTAAAAAGGTCAACTTTACGAAATAAAAAGCGTGCGTAAAGTGAATACTTTATGCGCGGTAGAAAAAAATTAAAAACACTTACACTTATAACGATATTTAATCCCTTCCTTAGCAAATCGTCATTTTTATGGTATTTTTGTTAATTTTTTTAAACAAAATGAAATGGTTGCCTCACAATTTCTGTTTCTAACTCTGCTCTCACTTTTTTTTATTGCAGTTCACCTTATTGACTATGGTGACATTTAAATACCTTCTTATACTGGTATTTTTGAAGGGTAAGAAATGTATATCTCACAATCCAGTTCGTGCTGGTTATGGTACTAAATTTATTAATCCAGTTATTACACCACTTACTGTCAGATAATTCCCCTTCATCACTTTTTTTTGCTTCCTATAGTTAAGGAATAATTATTTTCATTTTCATAACTGGTATTGAGAACCACATTCTCACAGTCTATGATTTTTTAATATTATTTGGATATTTATCCATTCTAATAACTTGATTCATCAACACAAATAAACAAGAGCACTCACAGCTGCACTAGTAGGTATAAAAAAATTAGATTAATAAGAGGTTATGTTTACGTTTATAATAACGTGCCTTCCACCAAATATGCACCTAAAGAATAATATAAATCACAGCAAGTCTTCGCGCGTAAAAAAATCGGGATCTGTAGTTGAGTATACTTAGGGGTACACACACCAGCGTATTATAATTACTACCTATACTACGGCCCAGAGCTGGCTCGCGCTGCACTCTAGTATGGTTAGAAATAATTAAAACTGCGTTCTTCCCTATTACTAAGTCTACTCTTTTACAGAGCCGACTGGCTCTGCATAATAGTATAGATAGTAATTACGCTTC
>JACEGR010004546.1:0-85915 GCA_014170235.1 Listronotus bonariensis
ATTTTGTCAATAGTTAAATCTTATTTTTAAATATATTACCTGTAGATTTTCCGGCAGTTTGAGCCCAGTTTATGAAACTTTCCAGCTGAGCACCAGTTTTAAGGGATGCAGCACAATCATCCACGTTGACAGTGTTGTCCACCCCTGAAGTCTTGTGGTTCGCTTTACACCACAAAACATTGCAGTTGCAGTACTACAAGAATCTGGTACTAATTTATTCGCAGAATATATCTAAAAGTTAGGTACAAATGTCATCACGAATATTAAAGAATTTTTGTCGGAGACTTTTCATTCTCGAGAAATCCATCATCAAAGTTGAAAGTTAAACTTATCCTATTTTCACATTTCTCCTTCTTTTTGCACTTAATTTCTAATTGATACCTAAAGTGGCATACAATATTTGATTTTCACCTTTTTAAACCCTGGTTTGCTATACAGCGAATGTTCAATTTAAAAACACTGCAACCATGTATTCACGGTACCATTATAGCCTACTGTGACTAAATACGATTGAAAGTGAAGCCATGTAATTTAATGCAAAAATAAATTGTGTCCCACTTTAGCTTTAAATCAAGAATTCTGTGCAAAAAAAAGGTGGAGTGTAGTGAAAATTAGATTACTTCTCAAGAATAAAACGTTTTCGACAAAAAAATCTTTCAGAATTGGGATCACTGCCCTAAAAAAACCCCGTATACCAAATTTTATTAATATTGTTCATTACGACGAAAGAAAAATATCCTGAAATTTTCAGCCCATAAGAGGTGCATTATTAAAATTATTAATTTTTCAACAACATTAAATATTTTTTTAAATTTTGTCACTTAGATTCCGGATTTTCCAAACTACCATAAAAATCAATATCTTTATAAAACAAATATCTTGGAAATTTTATGCTTTACAAAAAGGTCTTTTAACATTTTTCAATATATTCATTCCTTTCAAAGTTATTCAATGTTAAAATAAATTTTCACTTGTAATATCACTAGTGCTAAAAAAAAATCCCAGAATATTTTAAGCACGTCCCAGACAGCACACCATATCTTAAAGACGCCGTGTTTATGTACATATTATGCCTGAACGTCTGAAGACTTAGAAACGACATCTTTAATACATCTTTTAAGAACAGACATCTTAAAGACTTAAATACTTGAAGATTTGGGGGGAAGGAAAGACCTCCGCGGGCAGCTGGTTCCACAATCTAGAAACTCTAGGGATAAAAGAACGAACAAAGTGAGAAGTTCGGGGCCTGTCCAGTTGGACCGTATAGGGATGCATACGCGCGGAACCACGAGTTTCTCTGTTGGGAACCGTGAGTGGAGGAACTATACTGGTCAATTCTTCAGAGCAGAAGCCATGGAAGTACCTATAAAAAGCGATAAATCGCCCACAGCCCGACGATGGGCAAGAGAGGGAAGCCTTTCTGTAAGTGAAGGATCATTAATGAGACGAATAGCTCTTCTTTGAATAGAATCAAGAATGCTCAGGGTTGTTGGGGACGCCATGCCCCAGATATGAGAACAATATTCCAAGGGAGGTCGGATTTGGGACACATATAAAGTGTATAAATTAGAAGCGGAAAAATACTTTTTAGCTCGAAAGAGAAATCCAAGCTTCTTTGAAGCTGCCGTGGCTATAGATACAATGTGTTTATGCCAGTTAAGGTTACTTTCAAATGTGACGCCCACGAGATTGAAGGTGTCTTTGCTCTGTAGAACTTGGCCGCTCATAAGTAGAGGATGAGTATTTAATGACTCTTTTCGCGACAAGGAACATGACTGTGTTTTAGATGCATTAAAATGGACGAGATTTTTGGCGCCCCAATCCAATATTAAATTAAGATCCTGCGAAAGAGATATCTGCATCGCTCTGCGTTTATTTTCCAAGTCAGGTTTAGTGATGGGTTTAGGGACCCGAAAGCTGGAGTGAAGGGTACTATCGTCGGCGAAACTATGAATGGAATTAGTTGTGGACGAGAGAAGGTCGTTGATGTGAAGAAGAAACAATGTTGGTGCCAGAACTGAGCCCTGAGGGACTCCAGCATTTACTTGGTGAAAGCTTGAAGAATGGCCGTCCACAATAACTGATATACGTCGATCAGATAGATAACTAGAGAGCCAAGTACAGAGTTTAGTTGAAAGACCATAGGAGGGAAGTTTATTAAGGAGTGCGGTATGCCAGACCTGGTCAAAAGCTTTGGATATATCAAGAGCAACGATCTGGGACTCACCTAGAAACTCAAGAGACTTATTCCAACAGTGTGATACGAAGGAAAGAAGATCTGCTGTAGATCTTTTGTGGCGAAATCCATACTGCCTGTCGTGCAAAATTTTGTGTTTTTCTAAGTACTTAAGAATTTGTGAATTAATTAATTTTTCCATTACTTTACAAAGAACTGAGAGAATTGAAATTGGTCTATAGTTAGATGGAAGCGATTTAGATCCTTTCTTGGGAATAGGTTGAACACATGCAGCCTTCCAGCTCTCCGGCAAGATACCTGTGTCGTAAGAAATTCGAAAGAGCCGAGTTAAGATTGGTGCAAGTTCTGGAGCACATTTTTTTAAAACGATTGCTGGTATGCCGTCCAGCCCAGACGATTTCTTGGTGTTAAGGGAGGAAAGGATACGCTTAATGTGTTTTACTTTAAAAATAATATCGGGCATTTTATGAGGAACTGGGGCAATGTCTTAAAGATGTCTTGATGTCTGAACATAGTGTCTTTAAGACGTCTTTAGTATGTCTTTGTGCTGTTAGGGGTGTGGTATTCGGTAAGAAAATTTAACATCAAGTTTGTGGTAAATAATATTCTTTTAAATTAATATTTGTAACTTTGACACGAGCTTTAAAATTTTACTATAAAATAAATATTTTTCATTTTACCAATTGTAGTTGCAAATATATGTAATTTTAGGGCTTATCATTGTTTATTCTTTTTATATATATACCTTATATTACTACAGTTGTTAAAATAGTTTATTTTAATTTTTTTAGACCTTGCTTTCGTTTGCTCTTCACTTATGTCTAGTACTTCAGTCTTATGATATTATTTTACTAACTGTAGTTGTATAACATTGTTATTTAGGGTCTTAAAACCTTACATTATTTTATATTATGTTATGTCTGAAATACTACAACTGGTACAAAATATCATTTTCTATAATTATTGTTACAGACTTTCAAAAATGTGTTTAGGTTATAGAATTTTAGAGAGTTAGGATCATTTAATTTAGTTTGTTAATTTATTTAAATAATTTACCTTAATTTTTCCAAGTTCTTTCATCACTTTCGAAGGTTTCCGAAAACGCCCGAATTATCCCTTAATAACTTTTATGCCATCATGTACTATGGAATTTTCACGATATTTCTCGAATATTCTAGATCATTCTTTACTCTTCCACCATACTATAAAAGGGCGACGGGAAACTTCGAGTCAGTCAGTATAAATTCGACTTTTGTGTTGTAAACTTCGAGACATTGACAAGAGCAGATTTTGTCGTTGTTGTAACCATAGTTACGTTCATTGTTAATAAAGGTATAAAAACGAAGACACGTGTTTTTATACGAGGTGATTTGGAACATTTGGTGTCGGAAGCGGAACAAGATTACCCGAGGAAGCCGAAGCCGTTAAAGAAGATTGCATGCCTGTAGAAACAAGACAACAAGCAGTTATGGAGGAGTTAAGTGCACTAATTAAACAAATGATGGAAAAACAAGAAGACCTGAAAGAAGACTTAAAAGAAATGAAGACCAGCCAAGAAAACCTGAAAGAAGACATCAAGAAAGAAATGCAAGATGCCATAAAAAGAAATGAAGAGAAGTCAAGAAGAAATGAAGAAGGAAATCCGAACTAGTCAAGAAGAAACCAGACAACAAATAGAGAAAATCCAAAAGACCTTTATCATAGCCAAGATGAGATGAGAAAACAAATGTTGCTTGATTTAAAACTTACCAAAGAAGATGTTAAAGAAGAAGTGGAAGAACAAATGCAGCAAACAGTACAGTTACTTCAGAGTCAAGTTCAAGGCCAAATACAACAAGAAGTACAACATTTACAGCGACAAATTCAAAAGATAGTTAGCACAGGCGCAGTTACAAGGACGAAGACAGAAGTACAATGAAAGTCTTCAAGAGTACGAAGCGGACATTGTACGTCTAGTTAATTTAACGTATCCATCGTACCCGGAAGAAATTAAGCAAGAATTGGCGGTAGGGAGTTTCATTGAAGGGCTGCGCGATCCGGATATGAACCAAGCATTAAGAATGGCCAGACTAAAGAAAATTTCAGAAGCTCTTGCCTACGCACTTCAGTTTGAAACGGCTAAGCAGACATCCAGAACTCAGGCAAGACTTCGAAGAACAAACTATGTACCAGAAGTCAGCAATCCAAATGATAATTTGACAACAGTAATACAACAGCTGCAAGAAATCCTACGTCAAAAACAAGTAGATGGAGACAACAAAAGCATGACCTTCCGTAGAAGAAATACTATCCGCTGTTGGAAGTGTGGTGAAGAGGGGCACATTCAAAGAAATTGTATCAGATCGAATGCCCCTGCAAGTAATTCGGAAAACTCCCAGTACTACCAAGCCCCATCAACAACAATAATTAGAGTATCCCGGCTGCAGAACAATGGCTCCAGCTTGGTAGTACCTGGAAATGTGTGCGGTCGGGACTGCGAAATGGTACTAGATACTGGTTCCACACATACCATCGTGAAGCCGAACATCGTAGCTCACTGTAAAATATTCCGCCCTGTAAAGAATTACCTTTTGGAAACTGCTAATGGAGAAGTTATACCAGTAAAAGGCATACATGAAGCCAGAATAACCCTAGGAACAACAACATTTATCCACGTCGTGTTTGTTGCTGACATCCTGGACGAAGTTATCCTTGGCCTTGACATTATGGAAAATAAGAAGTTTGTACTTGATCTTCCACAACGGGTACTGCGAACAAATAATGAAGAGATCGTAATGAGATTACCACGAAGCAGTGAAGCATCGATTCGAGAAGTTATCCTCACAGAAGATGTCATTCTACCTCCAAACTCAGAAAGCATCATACGAGCAAGGTTCGAAGACTCAGAAGAAGGTGAAATCGTTTTAGTCGAACCAGTAGAAAATTGTCCGTTATACGCTAAAGGAATTCTACCAGCAAGAACTTTGGCGCAAACCAAAGGAAATATGGTATTTGTGAGAATGATGAACCTGAAAGATTTCCCTCAACAGGTCAAAATGGGTGACAAAATCGGTACCTGTCAACCTGCTGCTATGATAGTTACCTATCCCTGTACCACACCTGCAGGGGTCTCCACACGTAAACTACCTGATGCTCTACAAGACCTGGTGATTTCATCAAAATCCTTGTTAGACCCAGTCCAAGTATCTATGCTGGAAGAACTATTAAGAAGAAATCAAGATGTTTTCTCTTTATCCGAAAAAGATTTGGGTAAAACCAGTGTAGTGCAACATCGAATAAATACTGGAGACGCATCACCGATAAAACAACCGCCCAGAAGAATTCCTTTAGCCAAGAAAGAAGAAGTTGAAAAGTTACTCGAAAACATGCAAAATCAAGGCATCATAGAACCATCCCAGAGCCCATGGTCATCTCCAGTAGTCCTAGTTAAGAAGAAAGATGGTTCCACCAGATTTTGTGTTGATTTCCGAAGACTGAATGACGTCACGAAGAAGGACAGTTTTCCACTACCAAGAATTGACGATACCCTAGACACACTAACGGGGTCAAAATGGTTTTCCACATTAGACTTAAAAAGTGGTTATTGGCAAGTAGAACTTCATCCGGAAGATAAGGAAAAATCTGCTTTCTCGACCGGGACCGGACTGTGGCAATTTAATGTTATGCCCTTTGGATTATGCAATGCCCCTGCTACATTTGAACGTTTGATGGAGTTAACACTACGGGGACTAACTTGGAAAACATGCTTAGTATACCTTGATGACATAATAATTCTTGGAAAAACATTTGATGACCACCTCAAAAATGTTGAAGAGGTTTTTCAAAAGCTTAGATCCGCCCAGCTGAAGCTTAGCCCAAAGAAATGTCACCTGTTCCAGAAAGAAGTCAAGTACCTGGGGCATATAATTACAGAAGAAGGAGTAAAAACTGATCCAGAGAAGACTGAAGCTATCCAGAACTGGCCTGTACCAAAGAACAAGCATGAAATTAGAAGTTTTCTGGGATTGTGTACCTATTACAGACGGTTCATACATGGGTTTGCCGATATTGCAAGACCATTACATCATCTTACGGAAAACAACAACAGCTACGTATGGACTGAAGATTGTCAAGCAGCTTTTATACACCTAAAGAAAGCCCTGTGCAATCCCCCGGTGTTGTCATATCCACAACCAAATCAAACATTTATTGTGGACACTGATGCAAGCAACACTGCTATTGGTGGAATTTTGTCACAGATTCAAGATGGCCAAGAAAAAGTTATAGCCTATTTTAGCAAAGTTCTGTCCAAACCTGAAAGAAATTATTGTGTCACTAGAAAAGAACTTTTAGCTATTGTCAAATCTTTGGAGCATTTTCATAAATACCTGTATGGCCAGAAATTCCACCTAAGAACGGATCATGCATCACTTAAATGGTTGCTTCAGTTCAAGAACCCTGAAGGTCAGATAGCCCGATGGCTGCAACGTATTCAAGAATACGACTTTAAAATCGAACATCGAAAAGGACTGAACCATAAGAATGCTGACGCTTTATCAAGACGACCTTGCCCGGATGATTGTAAACACTGCAGCAGACGAGAAGAACATGAAGATCCTGATGAATTTCACTGCCGAAGAACACGTCTCCAGTGCTCTCAAGAATGGGATCCTAAGATCTTGGCCAAAGAACAACTAGAAGATCCCGATCTTGGAGACATTATCAAACTTAAGACAGAAAATTTGGAAAGACCACCATATCAGAAAATAGCCTCCAAGTCTCCAAGACATAAAGGGTACTGGGCCATATGGGACTCTTTGATTATTAAAGATGGCCTATTACAAAGGGTCTGGGAAAGTTCTGACGGCAAAACCCATAAACATCAGATAATCCTACCAACCAAAAGGATCCCTGAAGTATTGCAAGCCTTGCATAATGGTGTAGGAGGTGGCCATTTCGGAGTTATGAAGACTCTTGAAAAGGTTCGAGAAAGGTTCTACTGGCTGGGAAGCCGTGCAGACGTAAAAGACTGGTGCAGAAGGTGTAAGGACTGCGCTTCCAGCAAGGGACCCAAAACACGAAGCCATGGCAAGATGAAGCAATACAATGTAGGGGCACCTTTTGAAAGAATTGCCATAGACATAGCAGGGCCATTTCCAGTTAGTAAATCAGGGAATCGCTATATCTTGGTAGCGATGGATTACTTCAGTAAATGGCCAGAAGTCTACCCAATCCCAAATCAAGAAGCTATAACTATTGCCGATGTATTATTTCAACAATGGATTTGTCGCTATGGAGTTCCTAGAGAAATACATTCCGATCAAGGCAGAAACTTTGAGTCCGATCTTTTCAAGAACCTTTGTAATCTCCTGGGAATCCATAAAACAAGAACAACACCTCTTCATCCCCAGTCCGATGGTATGGTAGAGCGGTTTAACAGAACACTTGATAACTACCTGAAAATTAAAGTAAATGACCAACAAAGTGACTGGGATAATTGTATACAGCCGTTTTTATTAGCATACCGCTCCGCAATTCACGAAACTACTGGCGAAACACCTGCTAAAATCATTTTCGGAGCGGAAATATGCCTTCCAGTTGACTTGCTTACAGGACGACCTTCCACCAATGAAGAACCAGCAGAAGACTATGTAAGTCAACTAAGTAAACAGCTACAGAGGATACATGAAGAGGTGCGTACCAAGTTACAAAAAGGAAGTGACCGTATGAAATCCCGCTATGACTTAAAAGCTAACCATCAGGGATTTGTCGTCGGTGAAAAAGTTTGGTTATACAATCCAAGAAGAACCAAGGGGCGTTCACCGAAACTACAGAAGTCATGGGAGGGACCATATAAAGTGGTGACACGGCTTAATGATCTGGTGTACCGTATACAGAAGAGTCCACAGGCAAAGATGAAAGTAGTACATCTAGAAAGGCTAAGCCGTTATCAAGACAGTGAAGATACTTGATCGAGACGATCAAAACTTGGAAGGGGGCAATGTTACAGACTTTCAAAAATGTGTTTAGGTTATAGAATTTTAGAGAGTTAGGATCATTTAATTTAGTTTGTTAATTTATTTAAATAATTTACCTTAATTTTTCCAAGTTCTTTCATCACTTTCGAAGGTTTCCGAAAACGCCCGAATTATCCCTTAATAACTTTTATGCCATCATGTACTATGGAATTTTCACGATATTTCTCGAATATTCTAGATCATTCTTTACTCTTCCACCATACTATAAAAGGGCGACGGGAAACTTCGAGTTAGTCAGTATAAATTCGACTTTTGTGTTGTAAACTTCGAGACATTGACAAGAGCAGATTTTGTCGTTGTTGTAACCATAGTTACGTTCATTGTTAATAAAGGTATAAAAACGAAGACACGTGTTTTTATACGAGGTGATTTGGAACATTATGTATGTGAATGACAGACATGACGTTAAAACAAATTCAATGATTATGTCAAAAAATGTCCACTATAATTCGCTCCAGAGTTTACCCCAGGCATGAGAAAATTTTTTCCGATAAATACTTGTGTTGTCATGGTAACGCAACCAAAACTACACATTTAATTCGTCAAAAAACAGTGGTGTGGAATTTTCATTTTAATTTCAACATTGAATAACTTTGAAAGGAGATATGAATCTATCCGAAAAATGTTAAAATATATATATATATATATATATATATATATATATATTATATATATATATATATACCTTATTTTTAACATAACAATAGCTTACGTTACATTTGTTCTAAGAGAAAAGGTTGAATTTCAAGACTGTAAAAAAATATACATGTGTGTACCATAACAAAGTTTTTGTGTTAACGGCAAATGGGGAAGATATGATAAAAATTTTTAAAAAATATAGGCTTTCTGCGAAACCCGCATTTAATAACTTTATTTGTTCTAAAGGTATCATGAGTCACAATACAGGTTGTCCAAGAATATGTGGCAATCTCTCGGATTCATATAGATACGTGAAAATAATGTGACAAGTTCCAATTTTTTTGGCGGAAACGTTTGGTTCTCGAGATATTCATCTTCAGACTTGAAATTTAAACTAATCCTATTTTTACAATATTCCCCTTCTTTTAGCACGCAATTCTTGATTTAAAGCTAAAGTGGCACACAATATTTGATTTTCACCTTTAAAACCCCGGTTTTTACGTATTTTACATTATTTTTGCATTAAATTGCATAGTTATACTTTAAATCATTTTAATCAGGGTGCCATGAAGCCCTATGTGTATGTGTGGTTGCCACATTATCAAAGAAAAGCCACGCAATTTAATGCATAAATAATGTAAAAACGTAGAAAAACGGGGTTTTAAAAGGTGAGCATCAAATATTGTGTGACACTTTACTCTTAAATCAAGAGTTGTGTGCAAAAAGAAGGGGGAATATAGGTAAAATAGGCTTAGTTCAAATTTAAACTTTGATTATATTTGAAAATTGTTTTTTTTTAATAACTTTTACATCACTTGTTATAATCAAATATTTTGGAATAAAATAAATAAAAGTAAGGACTTCTTAAAATACTTCCACAATAGTGGTTATTATTTTTACGCTCTGTATAATAAAGGAATGTAATAAGTATTCTTAAGTAGCTTAAATATTTAGAAAAAAAGATACTCTTGTTAGATGTCGATAAATTAAAGCTTTCTTTGACAAAAACAAGTTTTTGTTTAGTAGAGACATCTAAAAAACATTAGGTTATTTTATTGCAAATTGTACTAAAAACTTAAACTATTTTTTATTTTCGCGAAATTAAAAAATAATGTTGCAGCATTGTGGGAGGATTTTATAATCTTTGATAATTAAAGCTAAAAATGCATAAAATAAGAGAGAGCCTATGTCAAACCTACAAACAAAATTATTAAATATAACCCTATTTCATCAGAATGTTGTTTTTCTGAAAAACGCTTCAATTTGTCAATATCGGACGGCGTACTTTTTCTAACTAAGAGTGAGCTATTTAAAAACAATGTTTTTATTTCTTTATTATACAGAATGTAAAAATAATTAGAACTTCAGTAAGGGTTAGTCCGCCCCTGGCGAACTAATAAAAGCAAAGCTGTTATTACAAAGTGGCCTATCTCGATATTTGGTGAAAATGAGTTATACCCATTGTTAGACATGGAAGAGACCTTATTTATGTTATGACAAACTTGCATTATTCTAATACTACACCACAAATTAATTAAAATAAGATGCAACTGTAGCGGTACAGCCAAAATAATGACCCTAGTTATCTTCTAAAACGCTCTCCTGAAACGTTGTAAAAATCGAGATAGGCCGCTTCGTAATAACAACTGCGAAATATTTTACAAAGGTATTATTTTAAGGGGGCCTAACTGGTATTTATCATATTAAAAATTATTTTAAGGTACCAAGTGCTATAAAAGGTATTTAAGAAATACCGATTTTCAGTGGCGTCGTTTAAGGGCACATATCTCTGTAAAGAGGGACTTTAGGAAAATATTCTTTATAAACTTGTCACATTATTTTTATGTGTTCTCTATGAATTCGAAAGATTGCCCACATATTCTGGACACCCTGTATAGTCCGACACCCTGTATTTAATGAACTTTAAAAAATATTTAACAAAAACCAGATTTACATAATTATTTTCAAATTTCTCCCAACTAAATCGTTTACGCAAATAAGTTCAAACCACCATCCTCAACTACCTTGAGCTTCACTTTGCAGCAAGACCAAAAAATCCTGCAGTTCTACTAAAGCTCCCCAGGAGGAGGGGAACCTATCTCGCGTTTCTATTGGTCAGTGAAAGCATTACGCAGGAACCCAGCGATGCGGCGGCCTAGGTACTTATCCTACAAATCTATATATACAAACGCTGAATTACATTAAGAACTATTTGATTTCTGACACTTGCCAAAGCTCTGCGTATAATAAAAGGAGAGTGGTACCTAACTCGCGAGTGTAGCGCCGGTTTGTTTACATATAGTACCAAGTTCAAGAAGCTTTCGTTATTTTGTGATTTATTAATTGATTTTTTTCGTCCTTTTATTGTGGTTTTGAACTTTTTTGGTGCTTTGGACTTGCTGTTTAGTACTGTTTGTATTGACAAGATAGTTGATTTATTGGTGTTTGAAATAAGGTGAAGTGCTTGCCCGAAGTCTGCGTTTAAGGTACGTATTTTGGGTTGTTTTTTTGGTTTACTTTCTAGATTTTTAGTTTGTTTTAGTATTTATAGTTATATTATTTAAAAATATTTATATTTTGTTTAATTATTCTAAAGTAATATAAAAATGTAAGTATAGTTTTTAGGAAAAAAAACTTGTTTTAAAGAAAAATTAGGATAATTTTTTAAAATATAATAAACTAGCACAAACTTGATATAATTTCTTTTTAATATAGCCATTTTTTTTGTATGGAAAGGCATTTTACACAAATATAAAAGACCCGCTTGCCTTTCTTAAAATTAAATTATTAAAAAACATAAATATCAAAAGATATGCCATTAAAAGAACTTTTTTTAATCTTTGTCTTTAATTTAAATTGGCTTAAGTAAGCTAACTACAAAGTAAAAATAAAAATAAGAAATAATACACAGTGTGTCTGATAAGGCTGGTTCATATGGAAAACTTTTTATTATTTATTTAAAAAAAGTTATTCTTTTTAAAAATGTCTGCATGACCTAAAACTCAATATTCATTTATCAAGTTTATTTTTTAAATCTTGTACGAAATATGTAAAAATATATAAATTTTGCTTATGAGTAAAGTAACTTTATTTTTGATAATATCAAAATTTTTTATAAAAAAGTAAAAAAATAATTAAAAAGCATGTACAAATATGCAATTACAGAATTACAGGAATTTAGCATAAAAATTAATTCCGTATAAATTAATATTACTTTTCTGTTTGGATACAATTTAACGTAATTTAGGACGCATTGGCGTCAAAAATTATTTGACAATGAATGCCAGAGTAAGTAAGCATTTCTAAAATTTAATAATTGAGTTTAAGACTATAAAGAACTTTTTATAAGGAATAACTTTTTTCGAAAATGTGTAATAAAAAAATTATCCATATGGTTTCAACTTTATTTGACACACTGTACATAAAAACTTTAAATACTATTATCAAATAAAAAATAAATTAGTTGTAAACAAAACATCGTCGTTTTAAAGGTAAAACTCACTAAATAGCTTCTTTTACTTCATCAGTTGTGGACCGATTTTAATTATTTTTTTAAGTAGACTTTCGAGGTGGTTCCATTGAAACCAAGAATCTAATAATGAAATTCTGAAAAAATCAAAAAACTTAAATTTTAAGAGCACGTACATGTATTCCTTATATTTTTAACAATTAAATAAAAAAATAATAATTTAATTAACTTCAAAAAATTCACTAAAAGCTAAAATTAATTTTAAAGTTAAAAAACATTTTTAAAACAAACTTTTATTAAAATACACTTTAAGGAATAAAATAAACTTTTTTCTTTTAAACTTTTACAATCAACATGTCAATGGGTTTTTGAGAAAACATTGTAAGCGACTTACGTCAAATTTTACAAAAATCAATTTTTCCTCTTATTGTGTAATTTTTAAAACAAAGTTGACGATTTTTTGTCTACACGTACGTACGTGTACATTACATACGGCTTTACTTCAGTTTCCGATTTTTGTTTAAAAATAACGCAATGAGAAGAAAAAAATGGTTTCCTGTAAAACTTACCGTAAGTCGCTTACGCTATTTTGTCAAAAACCAATCGATACTTATGTATAACGTCATTACACAATTTATATAATAGAAAAGTTTGTCGCGAGATTTAACTACTCGTATTAACTTGGTTTAAATATTTAAAAATTAAAATGTACCAGATTAAGTTATTTAATTTATTTTTTTATCTACACAGGTAAATCTGGCGACAAGCTTTTACATCATAAAAATTGTATAATGATGTTGATAGAAAAAGTTTAAAAGAAAAAGTGTATTTTAATAAAAGCTTGTTTAAGGCTGGGGTTGTTTAAAATTCATACAAGGAATTATAATTTTAACTACTTTTAAGAAAAAATGCATCTTGTGTCTTTCACCTTTAAATCGACGTATTTACTTAATAAAATTGTTATCAAAAACTACATACATCATTCAAGAAATTCTTGGTTTGGTTTAAAGTACCCAGTTTAAATTGCATAATATGTTTCTATATTTATTAGTTCATGGTTACTACTAACAAACATTTTTTCTTTTGATTATTTGCTGTTGTTAAAGCAAATTATTCATTATTACAATTAATTTTCTCAAGAACTTGCTAACTATAACAACATTAGAGTGTTAATCATTTTTTCGAAAACTATATTGACACATTAAAAATGTTAAATTGATTGTCATGTACTTGTCTTTGTTCTATTGTAAAAAACAAATAGTTCTTAAAGTAAAAATTTGATGGTGTTAGTTCCAAAGGGTACAATCTCCAATAATACCAGATTTTATATACCATTAACAAAAATCATATAAATTGAAAGTTTAAATATATAAAGATATGACATAAAAAAATTATTTATACAGGGTTCCCCATAATAGGCTACTCAATTTAATATTTGAATTTTTTTTTAGTATACCAAACAAACTTTTTATTATACTAAATTACAGCTTGCTCTTTGGGATTTATGATAACTTGTTAATATTTGGCTAATTTAATTCCAACTTTTACAAATCACATCTTCTAAATGACCTCCACCAAATTCACACAAATTTTCAATATTAGAATAAAAGTGGTTCATTACACGGCGTAGCAAACCTTCGTTTATTCCTTCAACTTCTTCACGAACTTAGACTTTGGGTTCCTCAATTGTACCTGGACGACTCGCAAACACTTTGGCTTTTAAAAATCCCAACAGAAAAAAATCGGTTGCCGGTAATGAACCACTTTTTATTTAATATTAAAAAATGTGATGAAGTTAGTGGAGGTCATTTAGAAGACGTGATTTTTGAAAGTTATAATTAAATTATTCAAATATTTATAAGTTATCATAAATCTCAAAGAGTTAGCTGTAATTTAGTATAATAAATAGTTTGTTTGGTACACTAAAAAAACAAATAATAAAATGGGTAGCCCTTTATAAGGAACCCTGTACTTAGCGCTAAAAAATATAACTGTTGAGACATTTATCTCATTTTTGCAAAAAAAACAAAATAGATGGAGATCGTGCACCTTAAAATTAGGTCCCTCATTTAGAATATTTATTTTGAATTCACAAAAATCCCACATATCAAAAATATTTCAAACGTAATTTTTATTACTTTTAGCTTGCACTGCTATAAGCAAAAAGGCTTCTTTTATACCAGAGAACGTCTACCAGTACCCTAACTGCGGTTACATCGTTGGCGTAAACGCCAAAAAAATAAATAAAAATGAAAGATTTTAACTCAATATGGAGAGGAGTTTTTGGTAGGACCTATGACACAGTTCAAGCCAATGATTCATCAAAAGAATATCCGAAGACACAAAAGCAAAAGAACAGGCTGCAAGAAATAGAAAAAATGACAAGAGAAGAAGTAAGTATTTAAATTAGAAACATAAAAAAATGTTGTTGTTTTTTTACATTAATTTTTTAGTGTATATAAAGTAATTGTTAAATAAAAACTATACGTCTTTATACAATGTTACACGTTTCTTTTTATAAAGGATGTTCTTAAAAGATGTAATTTCTCAATTTAATTATTAAAAAATTATTGAGATTTAAGACTTTTACTCAGTATTCTTATATTCACAAAAAGAACGGATTTTGTAAGCATATAAAGTTGAAAGCACTATATTTTTACTAATTAAAGTTGTCTGTAGTTCTTAATATATTGGATTATGCTAAAAAATAATGCAGCATCATCTTACCAATATTAATAAGAAGGATACTGTTGTCATTAACAGGCAATATATTGAGCAAGGTTTAAAAACGGCATTTTTAATGTTAATATCGTATAGATATATTAAATTTTATTCTAATGAATTATATATTAGCAAAAATATTCGCTAAAACCCAATAAAAGTCGCAGATTTAGACGATAAATTTAACATAATTTGATCATTTATATTCGGATATTAAAAGAAAAATATTTAGGAATTTTATTTTTTAAATAATAATACTTCCTTTTAAAGAAATAGAAAATTTAATATAAAAGAAAATAAACTGGTATTAAATAAATACATAGGAATACTTACAAATAATTATTTATTTATCCATATTGCAATGCGACTAAAAATTGTGCATAAATAAAAAAATTACAGGGTGTTTCTAAACAAATGCGAGAAATTTTAGGAAGTCATGTTTCCTCAAAAAATTGGAAAAAACTTTATATATATCTACATATGTCCTAAGTTTTTGAGATACAGGGTGTCAAAATTTTTAAAATCCAAAAAATTTTGAAAACACCTATTTTAGTAAAAACTGTTATACTGAATTGTTATATATTTGCTAATTAATGATTATAAAACCTAATTTTTAAAAGGAAAAGAACTCTCTTAAACTAAACAAGATACGAAAAAAAATTTATAATATCTAAAAGTAGTATTTTTATTTGCTTAATCTAAAGAAAACACAAACATTTTACACACATTTACACAGTCAGTGGCGTACCGTTTTTTGCTGAAAATATTCCTTCAGTTGCCTCGCGAGACGCCACTGGACTTACTAAATGTAATAAAGTTAGTGATACATTATCATCTTAATGTCATTAATATTATTGCCAAATTAAAATAAAAATGAGAAAAGCATAGTAAGGATATTAAAAAAAAGTTGTTTTTTTGAAATTTTACCACCCTGTAGTTCAAAAACTAAGACGTTTGGGAAATATGTTCATATGAAGTTTTTTTCTCTTTTTTGATGAATAATCACCCCCTAAAATTTCTCGCATTTGTTTAGAAACTCCCTGTATATAACCTATTTCTAATAAAATTGTATTTCTTCGATCGGACAAAAATCTACATGTTTCCAATACGTTTTCATACCTCCAAAAGCATTATTTCTGCAGGTAGAAGGCGTTTGATAAGCCATGTACTTTTTTGGCCATGGTCGAAAATATTTTTTCTGAACGCACACCTTTTTCTATGCTTTCCATGCTTTTAATATTCACTGATGACCCCAATATTTTTGAAAATTTTGAACCAAAATGGACGAAACTCGGTACTCTAGGTAAAACTATACACTTAATTCAGTGTTGATATCGGCGATATTGGCAGATCTTAAGTATCGCACAAATAAAGCTTTTAAATTTAAACATTGCTTTATTTAATTGAAAAATATAGATAAAATTGGCAAAATTTTGGAGTAATTAATAACATTTGATCAAACACAAGAAAAATACAAATACAGGAGTCGCCCTTTAAACTTTTTTTTGTGTGGGGTGTATTTAACCAGAAAATTAACTTTTTTGCAAATTCCATTTTTTTGCCATAGTGTTCCCAACAGATAACAAGTGTCATATAAAAAAGCAAATCTTAATTTTGTTAAAATTTAACAGTAAATAATTCCTTGATGCGGATTTTTGAAAAACGTATATTTTGAAAACATTATAACTGTAAACAAAATAAAAAAGCGGATTTCTGAAAAACGTTGTATATTTTATAACTGTAAACAAAATAAAAAAAAAAAGTTTATCACACATTAAAAAACACTTTAAGTTAAATACCTAATTATTTTAATAAACTAACAATTAAAATATACACATATCATCTCAATATTAAATATATTTCATCAACAAAAAGTTTAATTTAATTACATCGCCATTACAAAAATTATAACTTTATATAAGAAACACATTAGAATAATTAATTTATTATAATTAAAGTTATTAATTATTTTGTATATTTTTATAATTCTATTCGATACTTATTAAAAAATCTTCCATAGTGCGTAAAACAGTTAATTTTTTATTTAATAATGTACGTACACCTCATAAACAAATAGATCATATACCTAATTAGGCAATAAAACGTTACATTAATTTTTATTTAAAAAAATAATAATAAAATAAACGTAATATAGGAATAATTTCTATATGTATTACGGATGTTATTAGAGAGCTTTAGTTAAACGAAATACCGTATGCGATAAAGATCTCGTTATAGTGCCTATGCCAGCAATGCATACACTTTTGACCGTTTACATTAGCCAGAATTGTCTGTCTGACATAAATATTATGCAATAAATGTCAGATGTAAACTTACCGTTACAGAGCAAACTTAGCAGGTTATTTTTACATGTATATTAAAGTTTTGCTTAAGCACCTAGAAAAACAAAACTTTGCGAAAATAAATCACCCTACTACGCATTCTAAAAAATAAAAAATAATTTAATAATGCTAAAACAGTTTATTTTCTTGACCTTTAAAGAAATTAAATGTTGACGTCACATAACAAGAGTGTTAAAGAATTTATTCAAATTGCTCGAATTTTAATAAACATAAAGAAACTATCACATGAGGAAGAGTGTCAATTTTAAATTAAATCAATATATATGGTAAATCGGTCATTAATAACCATATATACACATCGATAGACAAAGAACCACATAGGTCCACTTATCAATTGGAAAAAAAAACAATTATTAAACTGTTTTGCACATCAAATATTCGCACCGGGGTTTACATAGAAGTAAAGTTATAGTTTTCGTACGTGATTATATTTTAAATTGCTACATTAAGTTATTTTTATCTTTTGGTAACGCTAACAATGTTTGGAATTATTTTAAGCCCAAACTTGCATTGATACCCAAATGATGCCATAAAAAGTACCGTGCTTTTAAAATTAGTATACAGACATAGTAGAGGAGTTTTGCTATCGGCAAAATTATAAAAAAATTAAATTTGAAAGTTATTTTAATTCCTAAATTTTAAGATATTATTATGTGTCACAAGATGCCAATTTTGAATAAATTACCATCTGCGTATTACTTCCGGTTCTACCGGAACTGATAAAATCTTTAAAATTTTAAATAAAGCACTCCGTACATTTTTAGGATTTAAATTTCACAAGTCATTCTTAACATAAAGTTTTTAGTACATATATATAAAACCCATATTTTTTAGTTTTATAAAAAACAGCGTTTGAAAGGATCTAGACGACGCGGCATGACCGACAGCGATAGTACAATATCCAAAACTATTTGTTGATTGTGCGGTCGTTCGGACATTTTTAAACGCCATTTTTCCTAAAACCACGAAAAGATAAGTTATAAATATATTATAGGTTTTATTTCAGGAATAACGTCTAAAATTTAAACCCCAAAAATTATATAGGGTGTTCCATTAAAATGATTAGGGTTATCATATTTAGGAGTTCAAATTTCACAGCACCTCCGGTTAAACAGGAAGTAGTATTATAAAGGTCTTAGAAGGTAATGGGTTTTTTTAAAAGATATAATTTAGGCATTTTAAATTTTTGTGATGTTCTTTTGATTTCCATGACAGTTATATTATGCGGTTATTTGGATATTTTTAAACGCCATTTTCTCAAGAACCCAAAAATGGTATATAAAAGATTTTTTATCGGGAATGACTGTAGAAATCAAATCTTAAAAAATATATATGATGTTTTATTTAAAATATTAAAGTATTATATCACTTCCAGTTATACCAAAAGTAATACACAGGTGCATATTATATCTAAAATAGGCATCTCGTGATACAATTTGTCATCCTGATATTTAAAAAGTAATGTTTTAACTGAAGGAATTAACGTGTTAGATAGTAATTGAGATGTCACCCTGTATAGGGTATTTAATTTATCATCCAATTTGTAGTTAAATATTCCCTCTATCATCTATGATTTTAAGATCACTGATTTTAACAAGATTTTTTAGATATAAATGAATATTCTTTGTCAGATTTCTCAATCAAAAGTTAACTTTCTTCTAATCTAATTTTGTAAAAATTCTACACTAACAGATTATTCGGCCTTAGACCCTGATCATGAACTTGAGATTTCTTTAATTTACATGTAGTCCTAATGAATACATATTTAAAGTACCTATTTTTATATAAAGTTATAATATTAAAAAAGATTATATTACATTATTGAGTATGGGCATAATTAACTGTAAGTGTATTTAGCTGCGAGTAAAAGATGTAATTAATCAAGGCGATTAATTATAGACTAGTCTTTCCCATCGTCGGGTTGTGGGGAATTTATCGCTTTTTATAGGTACTTCCGTTGCTTGTACTCTAAAGATTTGTCCAGTATAATTCCTCCACTTACGGATCCCAACAGAGAAACTCGAGATGCATGCACGTATGCATCCCTATACGGTCCAACTGGACGGGCCCCGAACTTTCCACTTTGTTTGTTCTTTTATTCCTAGAGTTTCTAGAATATGGAACCTGCTGCCAGCGGAAGTTTTTCCTTTCCCCATTCTAACCTCACTTAAGACACCCAGATTACGTTAGTTCTGGTTACTTAGCCTTCGTTGATTGTCCAAGGAATAAAAAGACAGCAAAAAACTTGTGGTATATGCAAAATCTAAATAACGATATATTTATTATAGTTCGGAAAAATATCAACAGTTGTTAAGGTAATATTTAAAATAAATTTAATTTCCACAAATGTATCTTTTAAATTTTGGCGATTAAGGAATGGCGGAAGATATTTTCTAATACAAGTGTTTTGGGAGATTTAATATATGAACTTAAATGTTAATTAATTAATGAAAGCGTATAGCTTCCGGAGTAACATTTGTTGTTGAAACCTTCAAAATTTTTGCGAAAAATCGTTTTAAGGACTACTAGTAAGCCTGGTTATGACGAACTATATAACAGAAGCTTGTATTCACCATTTTTCCTACGAAAATATTATTTAGAAATAGTGTAAAAAACTGATTTACAAGTAACTGTTTTTGACATTTTTTGGTTTTTGAAAATTTTAACACCCTGTATCTCAAAAGTTTAGACGATTAAGGCATAAGTCCATATACATTTTTTTCTTCAAATGAGTCCAAGAATCACCCCCTTAAATATTAGCATGTATTTAAGAAACACCCTATATAGTATAAAATGTCAAAATAAAACAAGTTGGTAAAATGTCATTTTCGTGTCTACCTTTTATTTTTCAAATAAAAACCCTTTTCAAAAAAAATATTTTTTTGCCATTAAATAAAAAAAGGCTATAAATTTAATAGTGCAAGAGCCCATGAGCGACAGCCCTTCGTCATTTTGTAAAAGCTGAAAGTTTGTCAGCGCATGCTCACAACATAGGTAGAAGCGATGGGAGACTATAAAGTTTGACTTATAGTGGCTTTGGCAGGTACCAGGTACCAAAGGTTAGTAAATTTAAACTTAACTTTTGTCATTTTGTAAAAACTAAATTTTATATTATGTTACTTGGGTACCAATTATTGGAAAATATTTCCTTAGACGCCAGACAGTTTTGACAGTTCCAATCTCATGGCAGCCAATCATTTTGGAGTGGCCCACAATGGTCCAAAGACGTCCAATATTTCTGTTATTTAACAAGATATAACAAAAGTCTTATGATGTTGGGTTTCTAACTAGGCATGAACTAAAAATATTTCGATGTATATGAGTGTCCAAAAAAAAATGTTTTTTGCAACGGTCTATATACATCAAAATAGTTTTAGGACATGCCTATTTAGAAACCCTACAAATCCTATATAAGGCTTTTTATTATATCTTGTTAAATAACAGAAATATTGAGCTTCATAGGACCAAGGGGCCACACAAAAATGTTTGACTGTCAGGGAGTTGGAATTCTTAAAACTGTCTGCCGATTGGGGAAATATCTTTCAATAGGTACCCAAGTATCATATATAAAATTCAGCTTTTACAAAATGACGAATCCTATCCCTCACTTAATTAACGTTTGGTACCTGGTACCTGCAAAAGCCACTATGCGTCAAATTTTATAGGCTCCCATCGCTTCTTCCTATGTTGGGAGCATGCGATGACAAACTTTCAGCTTTACAAAATAACAAAGGTCTGTCGCTAACGGGCTCTTACTCCAAAATATTATTGAAAAGAAAACTGAATAACAATAAATATATTTTTGTCATTGATGAATAATATTTCGCAATAATTTTTAATAAGTCTTCTTTTGAAAACAGTATTTCTCAAATACTTAATAGAACATTAGGAAATTATCCCTTGTTTAATAATTTGCAAAAATATATTTAGTAATAATCCTACCCAGAGAAATTATACAAAAAAAAAAAAGATCTTGGCCGTCTTTCAATGACTTGGAAAATAAGTTGAAGGTACTAATTATTGCCAATTAAGTGCAATGTCAAAAAATAAAAGAAATACCTACCGAACAACAATACGGTTGGGTAAAACCGGCTTTTTAACTTAACTCGTCCATATCCTTTCTTACTTTTTGCAAAAATAAGTCAATATTACCCGACTCTCGGAAATACTTCGGGAATTTTATTCTGTAGGTCATGAATATCGAGATATTTGTTATTACATTTTAAGAGTGAACTTGTTTATGCAATAAATGACAATCAATTTTGCATAATTGTTTTTTAAATTATTAACACACATTTAATTAATTCCTTCATGTTTTTTTATTTGTTGCTAATTTAAAACATGCCGGAAATTAAGATTTTGGCAATTTGGTAAATTACCTCATTACATTTAACATTTTTAGTGATAACTTGTTTATTCTTGTGTCCTTATTATCTTCAATGATTTTTGCAAAGAAGTTAATTATATGGTGTCGGAAATATTTTTGAGAATTTTGGTTTTAGTGTCATGGTTGACATCATGCAAAGCAATTTAAACCATTGACAAAAAAGACAGAACATGTTTATAAACCAAACAAATTTTTTGTTTATTTTTTAATAATGTATTGTTATAAAAACAAAACCACTAATTAAACTGATGCACAGATACGGGTTTTTAAAAACATTTGTTTATTTTTGGATCTTTGTTACATTAAATGGTTTTTGCCATAAAGAAGTTAATAATTATACTTACTTGGATATTTATGATGATTACACATCCATACTGGTTTCTGAAAATTATAAATTTGGAAAAATTGCCGGTAATTTTATATAATATCTCACAAGACCTAAAAATCTATTTGAATAAACTATCCAACACATTTTGAGCCTGATGTTGCTGGTAAAATAGTTGAATGTACTACAACTAATAACATAACACAAAAACACGACATCGCGAAGCAGTCGAGGGTTTTGTTTTTAATTATTGTCCATGAAACTATTTGCCAAGCACAGTAATGCAAAAATATTTGGATAGCTCAATTGATTTAAATTTGTATGTCGAGTGGTATACGGCTAGAATACTTCCTGAGAAGATTAAAGCCAACAACAAAAAAATATATATAATCTAACATATGCTAACAATTTCGACAATCAATATGGACGACAGAATTTTTTTCATATATTATATCACAAGACCTATAAATTTAATTGATTAAACTACCCAACAATATTTTGAGCAAGACTTTTCATGGAAAATAGTTGAATGTACAATAATTCAATAAAAACAGGAGAACGCGAAGCGGTCGAGGGTTTTTGTAAAATTATTGTCCATGAAAGTATTTGCCAAGCCAATCTTGCAAAAAATATTTGTGTAGGTTAATCGATTTCAGGTTGTAGGTTTAGTGGTATACAGCTAGATTATTTCCTGAAAAACTAACGTTAGAGCCAACAACACAGAATTTTACTGATAATAATGTTTGATATTTTCTTTCAATTTTGACAACTAGTTTGGATGACAAAAATTTATTCGCTGTTAAATAGCACATGTGGTTTAAACACTTATCTAAACAAAATTTATCCAAACATAGGTGGTTTCTGATTGCTCAATTTTTAAATAAGGAAAATAATCGCGGTTAAACCTCAGTAGTGATTTAATCACCTATATAAACAAAATGTATTTATAAATTGATGGTGACTTACTGCTCTTATTTATAATTATAAAAGAAATAAATGTAACCTAACTTCACAGGATATGTTAAGCTGCTTAAACTTGGGGTTATATTTTACTAAATTTTAGCAACACTAATAAGCTCATACATTATTTTTGTTACAGGTGCCTTATCGTTCGCCTTTTTGGGAATTGGAGCTTTCCTTTCAGCATTATTTATCCTTATAGTAGATCCATACAACATGATTTACGAATGGGTAAGTCTGTTACAATTTTTAAATTGAATTTAAAATAGTTTAACGGCGTTTTAATAAACTAAAGTAAATTTAAGTGCAGAAACAGTGATTTTCCACGCCGTTGTTAATGCTTTTTAATACTTTTCATATCTGCAGCTAAACGGATGGCTTATTTTTTTATACTATTAGAACTGTAAGCGAAATAATTTTTTTCTCATCTCACTTGCTTACTCCAGTAAAACTGGATTTCAAATTTACTCAATGGTGCCCTTTCAGTACACCAACGGTAAGTTTCTATAAAAAGACTCTTGCTTCCTGTGTTATTTACTATGGACCGGTACAGCCACTAAAATAAGTTCCTGTGAGGCCGGCGAAACACGTCAGAGGATAGGGTCCTGGAAAATAACATAAAAAACAAGATTTTTTCTCTTAACTTTTTAAAAATGTAGATGACATTTATACACAAATATGTATTATGTATAGTGTATGGACTTTCGTCTTCGAACATTTAATAAAGGCAAACGATGGAAATAAAACAAACATTTCTAAATCAAGAGCAGTGTATTTTATCTTAAAAATATACTTTGTCAAATTAATTTTATTTAAGCAAAATTTTATTGCGCAGTACTCTTAAACCAATTAATAATTATTTGCAATTATTTTTAAAACAAATGCAAAATATTTAACAGAATAATTTTTAAATGCGATAACGTAAGTGAGATATCAAAAGTAAATGTTAAAAGATTATCTTAAAAAAAATATTCTAACAAATAAAAATTTTAATGCTATCACGTGCTTAAGTTAAGTGTTTTAAATTTTTGTTTTTAATAATTAATTCGCACTTTACAAAAAAAAATTAATTTCTTTCTTTCAGAAAATAACATTTGGTCCTGGGGGTGAAATCTTTTCGCTATGGGAAAAACCACCCGTAGAGCTGTTTTTGAAAGTATACCTTTGGAATGTAACAAATAAGGATGAGTACTTAGCAGGGAAAGACAAGAAACTCAAACTCCAGGAAGTTGGGCCATATGTTTATAGGTAAATAGATTGTATATTAGTCTAATGAACAAGTATGGCACATTCTAGACACATGAACGAGAAAAATATCTATAAACAAAAAAATTATGTCGATTTTTCAAAAACTTACTTCTTTGTTAAAGTACTATTTTTTTCAATCTCTGTCGTTATAAATTACGACTTAAGGCGTTTAAATAACTGATTTATAATTTTGTTCTTCGTCAAGCTCTTCTTATTTAGGTACTTAATAAAGATTTTGTTTAAATAATGTCAAAGTCAATCAATAAGTTTATTTATAAAATTAGAGAGAAAAAAATTAGTACTGGTCATGTAGAGTAAAAAAATAAAAGTAGCCATTATACAGGGTGTGTCAAAAATTTTAATGTTTTTTTAAATAAAATATAGCATCGACAATATTTTTTTGGCAACCCTTCATCAATAACTAAAATAAAATGGACAGTCTGTATCTCACAAACGATAAACTTTTTAAGAAAGGTAAATTGTATTAGTTTGTTGTATATCGACAAAAAGAGGATGATAATATTATTTTGTACAGGCCTATAAAATATACCCTTTAAATGTGGCAAACCTTCTTTTGTTAAAAACTAGCTGATATCAAAAAATCTAACCCTACTTTAAACAACGTCAAAGTTTGTAAAACAAATTAACAACTAACCAGGAAACCTCACTTACCTTTAAAAATATTGTATTTCGGTTATTCAACCTTACGTGAAAAAAACCGCTTTTATGACCGTGAAAAAAATAAGATCAAGTTCAACATTGTTTACGATATATACAATGGTGGAATATGACCTGCCATTACTTAATAGTCGACAGTACCAATAAACAGTTGGTGGTTCCGAAGAAATAAGCAATCTTTCTCTTCTAGAACATTCCGTATGGGGAAAGAGAGTGAGTGGTTTTGGGGTTATTCATCAATAAAAGGTGGTTTTAAAAATAAATGTGTTTTACTACAAATTTATTTTAAAATTATTATACAAGTTATTATTGTTATTAATTTTTTTAAATCATTAACAAATAATTAGTCATTGTACAGGGTGTTTCCGAATTTGAGTACAAAAATTTAGGGGCTTATTTCTAACCCAATTCATAAAGAAAGGGTTATACAAACATATTTCCGGAAATGTATAAGGCCTGTGCCAGTAATTTCATGGACTTCATGATAATAACCCTTTTATAACTTTTTGAGGGAGGTGACCTTTTGACGAGTCTACCTCGAATATTTATACCGCCATATATGAAAGCGGCGCTTTAACCCAGCCTGTCAATTTCAAATGTTTTGGGTTCCGGACTGGGCGAACGCGTTTTTTTCGGACAAATTTGCCACAATATTTTACATGCAATTTTTAATCATTGTGCCAAAAATCGCAAGAGTTGCAGTCACGACAACCACCTAGTCCGATACCAAATACATGTGTTCGATCCTTATGGTTTTATGACTGTAACCCTTACGATTTTTGGCACAATATTTAAAAATTGCTTTTAACACATTGTGGTAAACTCGTCCGACAAAAAAAGTAACGCATTCACCCAGTCCGATATTTAACATTGAGAGGCTAGGATAAAACGCCGCTTCTATATATGGAGATATGAATATACGTGGTAGTCTAAAAGTTTTTAAAGGGTTTTTATTATAAAGTTTAACGGGTTATCTAATTAAATAACGTTTATATCTAGTACGTCAAATTTTACTAAAATAAGTGTTTTCAAAAATTTTGAGTTTTTTGAAAAGTTTAACACTCTTATTATCTTAAAAATGGAAAGGTTGGTATTTGTAAGAGGACATGAATATTAACATGTTCTGCTACTGGATCCATCCGTTTTAAAGAGACTTGTATTGACTAATACCCTAGATTTTGTGCTACTTGTTCGAAAAAGTAATTAAAGAATTTTCAGTCTATGGTGTTATGTAACGAAAATTAACAATTATGGGCATATTTTCAATTACTGAATAGGTATTGGCACGTAGTGTGTTATTACAATAATCATTACTTCTATTGGTACACTAGTTTTAGTGAAATATCTATGGAAATATTTTTAATATGATTTTAATGGATTTTTTTTACGTTATCCTCGTTGCGCTTTAATGGAAATTTTTTTCTTGCAACACAGTGGCTACACACACGTCACTATAGTAAAAAGATACAGTGTGTTCAAATAAGTGTGCATGGAAAACTTCATTATTTACAATATGTTAAAACATTTTGTGCCTTATAAATGTAAGTACATGGTCTTAAACTGTATTATCATCATACATAATATTTTTAAGTTATTTATGCCTAAACTCCAAGGTACTGCGTTATATTCAAGACTTTTAAAAAATGTTTAAACAAATATTTTTGTTCGTTAAAAAAAATTATGCACAATATTATTATTAATATATTTGCTAAAAAAAGCAAACTTGTACAATTTAAGGGGATCCTTGCTTGCAGGGAAGTAGGTTTTTCATGCTTCAAACAAATAATAAATTAGAATAACAAACATTTGTAGTATTCATGGGTTAATTAAGTATATAAATTGATAACAACATTTGCAGGGCCTTTTTTTAAATTACTACTATTACTTCAAAAGATTTTTAGTCGGTCTTAGTAAAATCAGTATAAATTTAATTTATATGCACAAAGCTGTTTTTACAGTTTGAAAGTTTTTGCCTGACATTTCTCTTTCTGAAATTTTTGATCTACCCACGCGCACTCCCTAATTTTTAAAAACTGCTGCAATTTTTTTATGCAAAAAGAATTTGAAAATTTAAATTAATTCTGTTGCAACTAAAAATTAACACAAAACCTTTTATCAAAACGTACCGAGATTTTTTTAACCAACTATATTCCATAAGGAAATTTTAACGTCGTTGTCTTAGTAAAGTGCAGTTATTATCAAACGCTCTGTATTATATTTACAACATTAAAAACCCGAAAAATAGTTACGTCATAATTAACTGTAAAGAAGTTCAGCATTATGTAAGGCTTTAGGTTTCCTACCTAACTGACTGTTGAAATCGATGTTTGTTTTTTAAGATTTACGAAAGGTAATCATAATATTGCCATTTTAAATTCTTATTTTTTTACGTAACATATCTTTGAAGTATGCCTATAATTATTTAATTAAACCTAAAAATCAGAAATAACAACATATACAGACTGTCCCATAGTAAAGCTGATGAAACCTCGGCAAAAATCAGTGCCAAAAAAAATAAAATTCTTTTTCTTGAACAAAATCTATAAATATTATAATGAAACTGTGGGCCGGTAATAAAACCCAAACTTCTATAATATTTATCGCTTTAAAAAACTGAAAGATTGTAATGTCATAGTAATTAGCTGTATAAAAGGTTCTTTATGTAAAGCACTAGGTTGCCTACCTAACTGACTGTTGAAATCCATGTTTGTTTTTAAGCTTTACGAAAGTTAACTATAATATTGGCATTTTAAATACTAATTTTTTACGAAACATATCGTTAATGTAGCCCTATAATAAATCAATATCAATACTTAAAAGTCAAAAATACCAACAAATACAGACTGTCACAAAGGTACAGATGCATGACATGAGACGGCAAAAATTAGTGCCAAAACAATTAGAATTATTTTTCTTTAACAAAATCTATAAATACTTAAATGAAACTATGAACTTTAAACAACTATAAGATTGACATGTCGTAATAATTAGCTGTAAAGAAGGTCTTTATGGAAAGCACTAGGTTGCCTACCTAACTGACTGTTGAAATCGATGTTTGTTTTTTAAGATTTACGAAAGTTAACCATATCATTGGCATTTTAAATTCTGGTTTTTTCACTTAACATATTTTTAAACTATATCTATAATAAATTATTATAAATGAAACTCAAAACATAAAAAGAACAACCCAAAGTAGTGATAGCCCCATCTATTTGGCGGCCCAAAAGTTGAAATTTGTGGTTTGAAAAACAGCTCCGAATTGGTCACGAAATGATTATAAATGTTCACTAAGTTCACTAAGTGTGATGAATTGGCCAATCAAACACCACTTTTTACAGCGTGTTTAAAATATTAAGGTTACGTTGAAACCAAATAGCAATATGATAAAAAACTTTAACAAAATCTGAGGTTTTCTGCAAAATTTGCATTTTGATATCTTTATTTGTCTAAGTTATTCGCGATCAAAATGGGTTAAAACATAGTCGCCAGTAGTTCTCATTCTCTCATTCTTACCAATAAAAAATAATTTTATCATTGACTAGTTTCACTTTTTTTAAATTAAACATAAAGTTAGAAACCTCCGACTAGTATCTGCAATATTGTCCAATTAAAAAATACATCATACAGGAGAATTTTTATGGCTTATTTACAAGTAATTTTTAGCATAAAATATTATTATTATTAGAAAAAAAGAAAACAATTTGTACGTTTTAAAATATTGATCGTGTTATTTAAATAAATATTTTAATAAAAATTTCTTGAAATTGCAACCAGTTCTGGGAAACGAACTAGCGTTTCAAAAATAATTACTGAGCACTGCAGAAACAAAAACAAAAAGCTTCTCACAGACATTCTGCTTCTTAAGGCATTCGATCGAGCGATTCAGCTACTTACCCACCTTGAGCTGTTTTCAGTATATTGATCACGAAATTAACGATTAATATACAAATTATAGTAGTATAGCGTAAATGTCATTAAAATTTACCATTTGCAGCAGTGAGTAATTGCAGCTAAAATCACTTTATGTAACTAAAATTACAGTCTTTGAAGTCTCATTTATTATAAATGATATTTTTTAATTATGTACAAAATATTCTAAAAACCCAACTAAATGAACTAAAATATTATGCATAAATTTATAATGAAACAGTTTCAATAAATATATTAACCTTAAAAACATATTAACTTTAGTTATTTTTTTATTTTAAATATGTTTTAAATAAATAAAAAACTAAACCATCCAACATGCCAATATTGTAGGACCTCAGAAATATGTTCCCAAAATATGTTTATTAAATTTAAAAATACCCTGTATACAAAACTCTATTTTGCCTCCTTACATATAATTAGTATCTAAGAAATTATTTTTGCATTATCTTTATAAAATTTATGTTTTTACTGAAAACATTCAAATTTGTGTCGCGTATTCCAAATGTGGCCTCAGCAAGTCATTGTACAATCTTTAATGGTGTATATTTACCAACTTTTACTGTTTCTTACCCAAAACCTATTTACTAAGTTTACACGAGAGCTTTAATGCGCATTAGCTAATTACAAATTTGCATAAAAGGCATGTGTAAACGCTCTTAAACCGTTTTAAACTTGTAATTTTAGGAGCTGTTGTGATGAGCACTTTATAGTTCTCTGTTGACCCCACACTTATTGAACTTTAAATGTTCTGTACAATTTGAGGTAATATGTGCATATTTTTCAAAAAGACTACATGGCTGAGGTGTTTGTGGAGGAGCATTACTGGGGTAGACTGGATACTGTTTGTAGTAGCATCTGTGAATGCATTACTGTCAGTAGTTGTTATTCTAATAAGGTTTGATGGTTCATTAGATGCTCTAAAGATTATGCGTTTGCAATACGTGTGTGTAAAGTGGCAAATCACCAATCTCTAGATTTACCAACAATTACCGAGAATGAGGCTTGTGACTGTGGTTTTTTGCGATTTTCTGTTATGAAGTTGGATTAAGTTTGTATAAAGTTTTCAATCCTTTGTTGATTTTTAAATTTATTTAAAGCATTATTATTTTTATCGGTATCTAACTGTATTAAAAAGCTTCTTTTTCTGCTGTTAATATTACGTCCTGTATATTTGGGAATTCCGAGGATTCCAAGGCTCCTAGATCGAATAGCATCTGTTTGTGTTTTTGTTTGTTGTGTTGTTTTTTGTAGGTTAGTGCTTTTATCCTGTCATATGTATTTGTTGTTGTATTTTTAAATTATTTGTTTGAAGGTTAAGTAGATGTTTGCGTTTTTGTAGTCGTTTATTTAAATGTTGTTTATCACCTGTTTAAGTAGTAGCAAAAAGTAGGTATGATTATTAATCTTTGGTAGTAGTTTGGGTATTTGCTTTTTGCTAGGGTTATACATTTTTGTGTTAATATTTACTTTGATTTCTCCTTTAGAAACGTCCAATTTATTGGTTTTTCTTTTTTTCTTTTTTTTCTTTTCTTATATTCAGTTATTAAGGATAAGTCTTGTCTCATCTGATGACTCTGCTTATTCCGTTTGTGTTAATTGATAACAGCCGTCTGAGCACGGCAAATATTTGGCTTTCACTGTAATCATTACAAAAAGTTATTTTATCGTATTAACGTCATACCTACATACCTTATGTTGCTTTGTTTCTTTTTCAACCATTTTATACCACACAGGTATAACCATTTTTTGTCAAAACCCCATTTTTGTCGTCACCAATTATAGACTTGTACTGTGAACGTAGCCAACTACGTTTCACAAGTAAAAAAGAAAAGCAGGATCAATTTATTTTAGGTCAGTACTTTTTTTTATAAATTAGCTATCCAAGGTAAATTTATATACTATAAAGGTTGGGACAAAACCTTGACTTTAGGCGGTGGAAGGTCGGGGACGCGAGGAAGGGCATAAAAGAATGAAAAAATGGCAAGACTGAGTAAAGTCCCTAAATTTTGACAGCTGATGATCAATCCTGGGGCGTCTCGAATTTGTGCATTGTTTTAAAAGTGATATTTGTTAAAAGATGTAATTCCAAATGTTTTTTAGTTAAAGTTGAAGAAGTTGCAACTCAATAATAATTAAACAGTGTTTTGTAAACGGTGGTTTTAATAATACTATAAACTGTATTTCTTTGGCGCTGATATTTACACTTGTCTCATTTAATAACATGGCCGAAAATGGTTTCTGGTGACGTCAAAACAACCACTATACCAATATGGCGAAATGTCGCAACCCTTTAAAGAGGTACTCTGGTAGCTGCCAGAAACACGTCCGGATGCGGACTAAATCAAAAATCGTCGGTACCCTTTTCACATGTTATATTCTTTATAACTTAAAAATAATCCGGTAAAGGGCCCAGTTAAGTTAAGTAGCTATTTTTTCAAAGAACTATAATACAAGCTAAATATTTGTATTTTTTAATCTTTTAATAAGAGGATTGTTACTTGCTGGTATCTTAGGAATAGTAACTATAATAATCGATTATTAGACTAAAATTTACATGTAAGAAATTAACACATTTCATTTAAATTTTAACAATTAAGTTAATAATAATTTTGTAAACTAAAACGGTTCAAGGTGATTTGGTTTAAATGGTCGAATAGTCTAGAATCAAAATAACTTTAAATTACCGATTATTTTTACCTCAAAACTTTTTAGCCTAAAGACATACGGTTATTTGTTGGCATTCTTGAAATGCAGTTTTAAGAAATTTTAATTGAAGTTCATTTTTAAGTGTTTTGTTTTGAATGCAAAAAATAATGATTAAGTAAACTGAGTTTGGCAATAATGATTAATATTTAAGTAAATTTAAACCTATAATAGAAAAACAAATATTTGATAAATTGGATAGACTATTACTTAAAATTGTTTGTATAACACGATTAAGCTTTGCTAAACTAAAAAAGTATGTTTCTTTTTAAAGGAAGTTATATACAGTGGGTAAGTTTAAAAGGTTCTACCTTTAGTATGTTAGCCAGTGGCGATCATAAAGGGGAGCCATGGGGGCCATGGCGTTCCCCTTTCATGCCACATCCTTACCTAACCACACTTTTGATGCCTAAAATAGTCAACTGTTCTTTCTGATATTTTGAAAAGTACCAAACAAAAAAGTCAGGTGGTATTTTTGAAAAGACAATTAAATGGTCTAGTAAATAAGGTATCACTTAACCAACCCCTCGTCTCATTTAAGAATTTAGGGATTGCCATCACAACCCTAAGGGAGTTGATACAATTTGATTAAAAACAAGCATAAACGTATCTTAAAAAAATCTGTATATAAGAATATTTAGTCGGACTTTTTAAGGCACCATGGATATTATGGATAATAACGCTTTCAGTCCACGCAAAGTCGCGCTTGTGGCTTGCTCCTGCGGGTCGGCCTTGTCGATCACCGGAATAAAGCAGCGAGGAGCGCGACCATAACGTGGATGGGTGACCGGGCCGTTGTCGGTCGAGTTATGGAATGAATGGTGTGTGAATAAGAAGGGGTAGGGGGTCATAGCACAATAAGCCTGAAGGCTGCAGTGCACCCACCTACGGTGGGCGACAGTGGAAACCTGAGTGCTAAAACAAACAAACAAACAAAACAACGTGTATCCCTTGGGCCAAAGGCCCTCGGGAAACACCATCGAACTATAATTTTATTTTGACTTATTCTTTGTTTTTTTTTCAGGGAACTAATGACACATGAAAATATAACATTCAATGACAACGGTACCCTTTCATCATCCCCAAATCATCCACTCGTATGGGATCCAGAACTTTCTGGAGAAAGAAAAGAAGATGACCTACTTTACTTGCCAAATATTGCCTTACTGGTAAGAAAATAACTCTTATTCACTTAACTGCATAATCTCTTTTTTTATTCATGACCTCTTTTCCTTGGTCTACCTTTTGGCCTGTGTACAACAAAATAATATTAACTGTGAGAGAACTACAGCGTGTCTCTGGAAGTTCTTACCAAATGAAAAACTGTTTAATTGTCATCTTTACGCAAAAAAGGATCTGTCAAATTTTGACATTTGTGACATGTTGACAAGAGCAAAAAAATGATTTTTATTTCACGACCGTTAAATAAAATGCTGTTTTTTAAGTGTAAACATAAAGGTAAAGTACACTACATAAATTGTAAAAAAAGTATTTTTCGTTCGACCATTTTTGTTTACACTTTAAATTAGTGTTTTGTTTCCACGCCTATGACTTACAGGTATGAATCGAAAAAGTGTAGGGTGAAAATCCCGAATTAAAACCCCTAGGTGGGAATCGGCCATAATGTTTGTAACATTGTTTAAACCAATTTTAATTCATTTGTAATTAAAAAAATATTTATACCAATTTGGTTAAATTCATGAATTACATTTAAATGCTTTTATTTAATTGCTAATAACCCATTGACACATAGGAGTATTGATAAGATTTTACAGTTATCTTTATTACGATTATAATAGCCGTACAAGGATTTTGTAGGCGTAAGAATTAACTGTCATTATGAGAACTAGAAGATAATGGCCTTTGCACTATCACAAGATATTATTTACCCTTGATATTGACGTGAAATGTATGCAGACTGGTTTTGCATTTATTTTATTGTTTCCGTAAAACACGTGTTAATCTTAGAAACAGGGTGGGCCAAATTAAACTTGCTCACTTTTTAACAAAAATAACTTTCTATTTGTTGCGCCTATCTTTTTATTTTTAAAGGGCTAATAGGTAGATATGCCTTCTCTAGGTTTGCCAATTTTGGTCAAATAGATTTAGGCAGGAGTGGACTTACGGGACTTTTTGCAAAATACTGTATTTAACCTCGTTGCTAAAGAAGTCTGATTTAGCTATAATTAAGCTAATACGTTTTTGTTGTATACAAACTATGGAAAATGATTTACTAAAAGCAAATCTGTCAACAATTTAAGGATTTATGGATTATAATTATTTTTGGAAAAAAATGCTCCCCAAAAAGCACGGATTTCTCACGATTTTAACAGAGAACATTTTTACAGTGTGATTTAAAAATCAAAAATGTGAGGTTACCATGGTTCCTGAGTTGGATGCTGATGCAACCTAACAGTAAACTAATTAAAATTAAACGTATTAGCCTAATTGTAGATACATTTGATTTCTCTTGCAACGAAGTTAAATACATCATTTTGGAAAAAGTCCTATAAGTCCAGTCCTGTTTAAACCTATTTTACCAAAATTGGCAAACCTAGAGAAAACATATCTACCTATTAGCTTCTTAAAAATGAAAAGATGGGCGCAACAGATAAAAAATTATTACTAGGTAAAAAGTGTGCAAGTTTAATTTAGCCCACACAGGGCCATAACAGAGTGAAATAACTTTACTAATAAATTTACCGTTTTTTGTTTTGAAACTTAGAATTATTTTATTGGGAGGGGCTAACCAGAAAGTCAACTATTTTTCACAACATGTTTTTTTCATAAAAGTGTTTCTCTTTTGGTGAATAGCATCTGGTATACAGGTATAGAAACGACACTGTCGACCATAGGGAATTAAACAGTATGTTAATGCAATAGCAGAATTCTGAAGTGAGGTATACACGAGCCTCGTTGCTGTCCGACGAAAGGTGGTAGCGGTGCGCAGGCAGCGCCTGATATCGTTTAGGCTCGAATCGGCGCGCTCGTTGCAGAGGTGAATTATGGTCGACGATTCTGTTTCCATACCGGTATGTTTGGTGTGGCATACTATGACTCACTTCTTAGACAGAATTAAAATGAAAATCCCAAATCCCATCTTTGCCCTTGACTAAAGTCGGTGTCATCAAAAAATGATTTAAAAGTTATTTTATTTTAATTAAATATATAATTATTAAAAAAATAAAACCCATGTGTCACGGAAAATATGTAAACGTATAGATTCTTCGAAGTCATTCAACTAAATTTATTTATAATGAAAGTAAAAGTAAATCGTGAACTGTCTTAGATGTGTGAACTTGGCTTCTATAAGAGAAGTAAGTAGGTATGTAGTATTAGATAGTATTTACACACACAATCTTTTAGATAGTAAACTGTAGGCACCAGTGATTGGAATGATTTCTTTCAACTTATATCTTGCGTGTAATTGCTTTCGTTTAACAGGCTAATTCATAAAGATCTGTTTGCACCCTATTTTGTAAATAATTGTTTTTGAAAAAAGCGTCAAAGTGTAACAGTTACGAAAGTGACTAGTATAGAGCTTTTCTGCTTATGTGGTTTTGTGGTTAGTCCGTAAAAAGACCAATTGTTTAAAGTGTATAAGGATTTTTAACTTCAATTCAAGGGCAGTTGAAAGATAGGTTGCTGACTGGTGTTAAATAATTTGAAGCTAGTTCACATAAAGTATATCTTAGATGTGCATCAGAGCCAAAAATCTTAGCCGATATAATTTTGGAAAAAAACTTTGATTAAGCGGTAAAGATTTAGAAAAAATCTTACAATTAAGGATATTCGTTAGTCAGTAGGTAATATTTTTTCTAAAGTTTTCTTTTTGAAAAAAAATATTTAGGCATACATGTCGATGATGCAAAATTCTAATACGAATTGTTGACCAATCTAGTAAAACTTGGAGGCTTGTATTGAGCCAACCGCAAAACTAAGATTTTTAAATTAATTTATGTAAAAAATAAGCATGGGAGCCACACCGAATATGTACTGGATATTATTGGGCACAAAGGACAAGATTTTGGAATTTGGGAAAAAAGTTGATTTTTTTGGTTAGCTTCCCTTCCAGATAAAATCTTAGTTTTTAAAGTCCTCTCCTCTGTCAGTATTTTTTCGTGAACGTGATCAAGCCTTATTGTTAAATTGCAAATTTTGTTAAATATTTGCATTTTTCTTATAATAAAGGGCATTTAAAAGTCTTGCATAAAAGAATGCAAAAGTGAAAAAAATTCTGACTATACCTAGTTTTATGTAATAGTACATTACACACCGAGGTGAAAAGTGTTTTATTACTGTTAAAAGAAAAAATACTAGGACCATTTTTTGAGACAGTAAAGAAACTTTTCACCGAGGTTTAAGTACTATTTTATTTACAACCAATTTTCTGGGGGTAGCAACAAAAAAACAACTTTTGTTCGCAAATTCCAAAATAAAAATGTTTTTTACCAAAGTGTTTCTCTTTAGGCCAATAGCAACTGGTATTATATTCGAATGTAAGTACCATGTCTAGCTTTTTGATAAAAAGAAATAAAAAAATAGAAGTTGCACGCTCGTGTTAGGCGATTTTTAAAAAATATATACTTCATTCTATAAGGTGTAGTAAGTGTTGCACTAGGAAAATATATCTAGAAAAACGTTAAAGCAAAATTATATTTATTGTGTTATAACATCTAAAGTCCTTTCTATGATAAAACGTTATGTGCAACACTATGGCCTTAACCAAAATAAAATATTGACTGCCTATTTAAAATCTATGCGTAAAAATGTTCAGTTCTAATAAAATTGCACAATATCATTTGAAATTCAGTATACGCCGCTTCAATGCGAAAATTAATGCACTTGGAGTTTCTTAAGATGGCATTCTGCATTTAAACTGTCGATTGAGTGATAATGAACTTAAAAAGCATTTTAAAAGTCCACTAATTACTAATAAATAGGAACTCTTTATATTGACCCTTATTTATTATTATTTTAATTAATGTTGTAACATAATATTATAATTAAAGAGCGATATACAGAGTTAGTTAAAAAAAAACAAAAAGGTGGATTATCTCAGCAATGGTCAAATATAACTGAACGAAATTTTATGCGAAGAAGTAACTGAACATGAAATAATAATAAATTCAAAATTTATATTTGCATGGTTGTCAAGTTTATAGTTTTCTCTCTAGGTTGGGTAATTTTAAGATTTTAAATAAAATACCACAATTTTTATTATTGTAATCAATTGCTTGTATTACCTTTATTATGACCTGATGTTATCATTTTTTTACTTTTGAAATAAATACAAAACCGACTAAGAAAATACAGTTAATTATCTAAAAAACCATTCAATCTAAATTCATCATAATTAATACAGGGATACTATACTCTGTTCACTATAAATTGAGAAAAACGCCTTAACAAAAATGTATTTCATTTGGTTTAAAAAGTCAGTAATCCTAGTTACCACAATAAAAAATGTATTTTATTGGTTTAAAACTACAGTAACCGGAGTTACTAACTAGGTATTCATTATCAATTTATAGTGGCCAAAGTATAGACATTCTAAATTCAGAAATTGAATTTTTACGATGTTTCCAAGATTCTGTAAAAAATGTCAATGAAAGGGAAAAAGGAAATTTAATTATGAAAATCGCAAATACAATTCATGAATTTAGAATGTCCAGGTTCTCTCCTGTACTAATATTGACGAATTTCGGTTCAATCGTTTTTAAGATAACTAACCATAGCTAGTTGTTTTTTTATTTCATTTTGAAAAAAGCATGATGCAATATCTCCAAAATTGATAGGAGTAAAAAACAATAATATCAGGTGATAATAAAGTTCATACAGGCAATTGATTGCAATAATAAAAATTAGGGTAATCCATTTAAAATTTTTAAATTCCCTAACATAGCGAGAAGGATAGAGAAAACTTGGCAACCTTGCAAATATAATTTTTGAATTCTTTATGTTCAGATACTGCGTCGCACAAAATTTTGTTTATTTATAATTGGCGGTTGCTAAAATAGTCCACCGTTCCGGTTTTTTCTACTAACCCTGTATGTAGAAGTAGTAGCCTAAGATCCGAATAGGGCGACCTGCACCAATCTGTTTAACGGATAAAAACTATTTTGTAATCAAGGCTATATTTCAATGTAAAAAATAACCTTATAATTTTTGACACACCCTGTATAATGGCAACCCCTATTTTTTAAATACATTATAAGGTTAGTTTATAAAATATGGATGTTTAAATAATACAGAATGTACCAAAAATATTTAATATTTTTTAAAATTTTAAATTTTAACAATTTTCCATGGCTTTATAAAAAAATTGATAGAAAAAAATAGTACTTTAATAAGTAGTAAAAAAATTAACATTGCAATTATACAGGATGGTTTAAAAATTTTTAGGTAATTTTTTTAAATTTAAATATAGCCTTAACCATAATTTTTTAGGCAACCCTGTAGTAATACCTTTTAAATAGCATATTTATTATAAAATAGTTTTTATTCGGTAAATAGATAGATGCAGGTGGCTTCCTATTCGAATCTTAAACTAGTTAAATTTTGTTTTTTTTGGGCTGATAACAAGGAATTTGTAAAAAAATCATGTTAAATTTCAAAAGCTTAAACAAACAAAAAAAGACAAAAAAAATAAAAACTTTAGGACGCTTAATGTTGTAACTTTCCTGACTATAAATTATTTGTGGTAAAAAGTTCCTAAAACAACAAAAAGATATTTTTGAGTCACATTCTAATACCTGCTTTTTAAATTGATCTGATCACTATTAAATTAACCTGTCTGATGTGGAAAAATCCACAAAAACTAATGATATAATTAATTCTAAAAAGAAGATAATAATAAACCCGAACCAGACTTTCTTGTGGGAATTTTAATTAAAAAATTATAAACTTTATTATAAATATTCCGGGTAGGAAATTTTTGAATAGTATTAAAGAATAATTATATCAAATTAATTATGGCGTCTCTTAAAACTCTTGGTATTTTTGATTTTACCCCAAGAAAAGACATGTGCTTTATTAATAAACCCTCTTTTATAAGAAAGCAGTACTGATATGTTGCTTATTTATTATAAATGCGACATCTTTTTATAGTTCCTCTGAAGAAGCCTAGAACTGTCCACTTTGTTCATTTTTTCTGTATTTAGACTAGGAAAACTGCTATTTACGAAGGTACAAGCGTGCCCAAAAAAACTGTTTTGATGTTGGCAAAACAATGTATTTTTGTGACAGCCATGTCAAAAAAGCTTTAAGTATAAGGAAGGTATTCTAAGTATAATAACTTACATTTAATTTAATATTTTAAACCCTTTTATATGGGTAATATTTTTAACAATTTATTTTCAATTTTACCTTTAAATTTACAAAAAATCGTAGCACGAGTTTCGTAAATGTTTTATTTTCGTAGTTAACATAAATTTAATAAGTTTTACTTTTAATCAACAAAAAACTGTATATAATTTAGACCACAATTTACCTATATTTTACGGTTGAAATTATGGAAAAGTATGTGGCAAAATTCTATTAATCTGACACTATTACCTTTCAAGGCCTTTGCTGCAATAAATATATGTTTACACGCACTAAGAATGTATCTCTTTTTTCCTTCTTTTTATTTCCAAAATTGCACAAATTTGAAAATTTTCTTAATTAAAAAAAATTATATTATAATTATTTAATAATTTTAAAGTTGTACACAATATATAAGGGCCCCCAAGATAAATGACCGAACAGGACAAACAGTCCAAAAATTATAAACATGTACTTACTTTAAATTTTTACATGTTTCTTTTTTGAAAAGAGCGTTTAAACGTTTTTCAGAAAGTCAAAAATTATTATAAAAAGGCTGATGGAACAATTTATAAGCATCCTAAAAAATATAAAATAATCACTAAAAAATGGATGGCTGTCTAGATATTTGCACTTTAATAAGAATTTTATTATTTTAAATTACCCTGTATATCACATGGCAACTATTATTAAGGCTTTTGCTTTTTTAGATAAAGCAAAACTTTTTATACGGGATAACTTTTTTCAAAATATCAAAAATAAAAAGTCTATTTGTGGACACTCTGTAGATTAAAAAAAACTTTTGGTTTTATGTTAATCATTAATAAATAAAATTACAATTTAGTGCTGCAAAATTAAAATTAAAATCGAAAAATATGTATCTCTTTAGGTGTGACGATGAAAAATCTGATTCAGAAGAACAATTTTGACTAATTTTAAAAACCAATATCTCGAAAACAAACGATTTTTTACAAAGGTCATTTTATGTTTTCTGGATGTTTATAGGTTGTAGGACACCCTGTATCCAGTACCGAATTAACCTATAAGTAAATTAAGCAATTGCTTAGGGCATCAGATAGTCTTAAACCGGCACTGCATGTAGGTACTGCAAAATATTTAGGTAAAATAGTAATTATTGATTATTGTGTTTATCAAACTGTATATTTTTAGTGGGTAAATTTTTATGCCACTTAATTATGGTACGGTTTTCTCTAAATCCATAAACAACTATTTCCTAATGACTGCAAGAATTTTCAGTAAATTAAAAGTATTTTTGTTATATAATGTCTCGAATGCATATCGAACGGTTTTTGTTTGTTTTATTTTACGCGTTTATATGCTTGAATGTCCGAATTAATAAATAATTTTGATATTTTTGTTTAGTACACCGAATGGGACTATATTCAGAGCCGTACACAGGGGTGGGCAATCAATGCCCCTCCCCTCCCCACGAGTCCAAAAAAGGCCTCTTAAAGATGAAATGTTCGCTGATGGCAGCGCCTACGTCCGCCCCCCAAATTACTTTCTGCATACGGCCCTGACTATATTTAACATAATATATAAATTATACATATTATCGCTACTATACAGGATGTCCCAGAATATATGGACAATCTCTTAGATTCATTTACAGGGTGTCTCTAAAAGGTGCAGAATAAATGCTATCACAAATACCTGAGGCTAAAATGTGACGATCTAACCAAACTTAAGTGGATGATTTCTAAGATACAGGGTATCAAACATTTATTCAGGTTTTAGATTTTTATTTTTTATATACGGGGTGTTCTGTTAACATATTTGGCTGGACGGAGTTTTGGTAAAAAATTAGAAACAATTTTATTCTAAACTCTGTGTGTATACTGTTCTATATGAATCAAACAGATTTAACACATATTCTGAGACACCCTGTATAAATTTATAGATTATATCAAATACAGTTTCATTTCGAGTACACAAGAATATCAAAATTATTATTAAAAATATTAATCACAAACAATTCTTAAAGATACATTTAAAATCTTTCGACATTATGATTACAGAAAAATAATTCTTTAACTTACTGACCTTACTTTTTACGAAATTGCCAGTTGATTAAAGTTTTTAGTGTGTTAAGTCGTTTTGTTCAAAAAATTTTGCAATAATAAAAAAAGTTAATAATTTTCTTGCTTTTTTATTTTGTCTATTGAAAATTATTACAATCAGAATTTCAACACCTTTTTGATTAGTCATTACATAATCTTTTGCAAATACATATCAATCAAATATTTCATTTAAATCAATATTAAAAACTAGCACTTATGTAACGGTCGTTGACTTCTGACTTTTGTTTCAGAGTATTGCCGAAGTTGTATCCAAAAAGGGTTTGTTTACAAGACTAGGACTAAACGTCATTATACGACAAACTAACAGTCAAGCGCTGGTCCAGATGACTGCAAAAGAATTCATGTTTGGATACAGAAGTGCATTAATGAACTTGGGAAACACTTTTATGCCATCTTGGATTTACTTTGACAAACTTGGACTGATTGATAGGGTAAGTACAAAATTACATTTATGGTACTTTAATGTAAAAAATCTAACAATTATTTTATGTTTAAAAGATGTTTTTTACTTTTATGTCATTAGCTTACTTACAGGGCGTCCGGAAAGGTGAGGTCATAAATAATAGGGGTGATAGAGAAACCAAAATAGTGTGAGTAATTCATATAAAAAAATGTTCTATCGTGCTTTGTTAGGGAAATATTGACCTTTAAAGTTAGCTTACAGCTTTGGAACTGTTGCTTCAGTATTAATGATATTTGGGTAACTAAATGACCTTATACTATGCTTCTTTCCACAGATAAACGGCTGTTCAGTAAGTTGGAATTATACAGGATGAGATGATTTTTATGCGTTTTTAACACATAAAACAAATTTGACATTTTCCTATGACTGTTTTAATTTTTCGTCATTTTTGTACAAAAAGGTATACTTTATTTGAATCGATATCTTAAACCGTTTTTCATAAAATCGCATTTTAAATCCAGACATACCAGGATTTTGTATGTAATAACTAATAATTCCTTAAGAAAATTTGGATATTGTAGATTATTTAGAATATTAGCCTTAATATGTATTGTAAAGTTTACGAGGCTTACAAACAAAATTTTTAATAATTTATCACATTTTAATGATTTAAAAAAATGGAATGGAAACAAAATGCTGGTATGTCTGTATTTAAAAATGCGATTTTATGAAAAACGGTTCAAGATATTGATTCGAATAAAGTATACCCTTCTTGTACAAAAATGATAAAGGAATTAAACGGTCAAAGCAAAATGTCAAATTTGTTCCTGTAAAAATGCATACATTAAATGAAAAAATCGTCTCACCCTGTATAAAGCATAGTATAAAGTTATTTAGTTACCCAAATATCATTGATACTGTAGCAACAGTTTCAAAGCTATATTTAAAATAAGATTTTTCTATTCTAACTTTGAAGGTCAATATCTCTCTAACAAAGCGTTTGAACTTTTTTATATAAAGTACTAACACTATTTTGGCTCCCTCTATCACCCCTATCATTTATGACCTTACCTTTCCGGATATCCTGTATGCAGGATGTGAACCCTAAGGGGATTTTAAGAAGAGAACTCTAAATAAATCTATGTCCTAAATATCTTAAGGTTTGAGATACAGAGTGGTTAAATTAAAAAATATATATATAACTGTGGTGCTACTTACAAAATATATTTGTTGAAATTTAGTATATATCCGCTGAGCATGAAAAGGCGTTTTAGTCATGATCTTTTTTTATTTCCTTCAGCGTCCGAGCTGGATTTCAATTAAATATTTACATAACATCAAATTATTTTTATAGTTTTTACTTACTTCAAAACAAATTTAATTTTTTCAATTTTCTTTGGTCCGACGCACGGTAAAAATCACCTAAGAAGAATTCACACCTTTTTTCGCCCATTTTCTTAAAGCGGAACATAGGAAATCCCATGTAAATTTTAAGGAGGTTAATTATTGGATCCCCTGTATATTTTACAAAAAAAAATGTAAGATAACTTTTCGGAAAGATCAATATGACAAACCCTCGTACCAAGTTTCAACACATTTTAATAAGCGAATCTTGAATTATTCAATTAAATGTAATGGCAAAATTAACAAATTTTCGGTATCACTTAATTATTGATACTTTTACGTCAATCGAACAATACATAATGTTCTTTCAAATACTTACTCTCACTGATTTATTAACACATTTCCTCATGTCAGTGACAACATTCATTTTACAGGTGCCTGTTTGGTTTTACCTGAACCGAAAATTTGGCAACTTGGTACAATTACATTTAATTGAATAATTTAAGATTCGACTTATTAAAATTTTTTGAAACTTGGCACGAGGGTTTGTCAGATTGGTTTCTTCAAAGAGTTGTACTACATTTTTTCTGTAAAATGTACAGGGTAGCCAATAATTAACCCCCTTAAAATTTACATGGTATTTCTTCCTATGTTCCGCTCGGCGACACACCACCCGGTATATCCAATATATTGATTTGTAAAAAAGAGACCGTCACTCTTTAAAAAGTTTATTTTTACCGTCTGGCGATTTTAAAATAATAAATTATTTAGATTCAGAGATAATCAACTGTCAAAAAATGATTCGATACCACAAAGCAAGGGCTTCACTTCTGCATAACTTTTTGTTTAACCTGCATGTTACCAAACAGGTTTACACAAATGGCCTTTTAAGTTGTTTTTTTATTTCGTGAATAAAAATCGACGGTTTTAAAAGGCCAAAAACCCTGACCGGTAGAAGCTGGTGATATGTATATTTTGGTTATGGGTCAAAATACGCAAAGTAATGATGCACAAAAGCATAACATCAGTGGTTACATAAAGATTAACAACAGCTTAAAGATAATAACCCATGTGTATTTTATAATATTTTCGATTTGAATATAAAAGTAGTTTTTTTTCTGATGCAAAACACTGATAGGTATTTTCCTAACAAGTGCGCAAAGTTATACTTTTCCGCACACAAAAGCAGTAAGACAAACGATGGGTTAAGCTTTAAATAAACTATACAAAGCTTTGTTACTAGCTGTAAAACCCATTTCAGTACATTTAGATCAATTCAAAAAATAAACAAAAAATATTTTTATTGGTTTAATAAGCCTAAATTTAAAAGCCCCTTTTCATACTATTTATTTTTTAATTTAATCTTAATCAGTGTTTTGTAAGTTTCGGTATAAAGTATAAAGCAAAGTCGCTTCCCGCGTCTGATATATTTATGTATGTATGTATGTATACTTAAATCTTTAAAACTACTTAACGGAATTTGATGCAGTTTTTTTAATAGATAGAGTAATAAAAGGGGAAGGTTTTTATGTATACTAACGTACTTAATATATTAGAGAAGCACTGATAATTTCAAGATTTCTAATGTGAAGTCGTAAATAAACACATAGAGAGGGGAAATTGTTTTTGTTACTTTTGCTTAGTTCTGGTTAGTTTTGGTAATTTATGGTTAAATTTAAATCTGGTTAGATAAAATTTAACGCGTGCGAAGCCGCGGGCAAAAGCTAGCCAAAAATAAAAACAAGATTTCCATGTTGTTCAACATTTATGGCAGTCGCTGCCAATACAAGCTATTAAACATTGGTTTGTCTTTTAATTTTCAGATGTACGAGTTTACAGGAGACCGCGAAACATATTATACGGGCACCAAACATGGCCTCGCGAACATTGGCCAGTTGGACACCTACAATGGCGACTTCAGAATCCCCCAATGGGAAAGCCCATGCGGTAACGTTAATGGCTCTTCAGATGGTACAAAGTTCCAAGGTTTACTTAAACCCAACGATACCTTGGTGTTCTTCAGAAGAAGCATGTGCAGAGCCAAAGAAATGGTAAGTTGCATTAAAGATATTAGGAAAATTAATGTATAGAAATGTACACATTTGAAAATAAAGTTATATTATACAGGGTGTGATTTAATTGATAGCTAAAAATACAGGGTATGATTCCGTAGCTTATTTTAGGAAGAAAAGTTTATATGAACATATGTCTTAAAAGTCCTAACTTTTAAGATACAGAGTGTTAAAATTTAAAAAAATTAAAACAGTCGTTTTAGTAAAAACTGTTATACTGGGTATAGACCTTATTTAAAAAAGTATTTATTAATTTTGTGACATAATTGCTAATTAAAAATTATAAAACCTATTTTTTAAAAGAAAAAGATCCCGCAATGCTTCTTTTATGGTCTAAAAATATGCGCTTAAGTGAATTTTATTTATTTAATGTAATAAAGTTTGTGATAAATTACCCCCTTTATGTCATATGTCATAAACAAAATTGGGTAAAGAATAGTAAGGAAATTAAAAAAAATTGTTTTTTTTTTGAAATTTTAACACCCTGTATCTCAAAAGTTAAGACGTTTAGGATATATGTTTATACAAACTTTTCTGTCTAAAATAAGCTAAAGGAATCACACCGTGTATTTTTAGTCATCAATTAAATTATTCCTGTATATACAAATATACATGTATAACTTTGCTATAAAAAATATTATTAACACAGATTATAATATGGTTTTATTTTAGGTTCACGTAAATGACACCATTGTTGATGGATTCCCAGGTTATGTCTACCACTTTGCAAACGACACCGATGACAATGGGCGAATCCACGAGAAGAACCGATGCTTCTGCAAAGAAAAAGATGTCGACCAATGCTTGCCAAACGGTCTACTTGACGTAAGAAATTGTTATTATGGTTTCCCCATTGCACTAAGTTACCCCCACTTCTACGAGACTGATCCAGTTGTTCTGAGAAAAATTGAAAGCGGCATCAATCCTGATCCTGAGAAGCATAGGAGCTATTTCATTATCGAACCAGTAAGTTTCTAAAATTATAATTTTATAATTAGAAATTCCAATTAGTTTTTGCATCTTTTTTGAAAATTTAATCTTTAAAAAAACATCAAACTTTATATACTTTCTAAAATAATTTTCTGGGTGTAGGGTTTAATAAACTATGAGCCACATTTCAATAGAGTATCTCTGAATATGGCCAAAAAGATTCCGCAAAATGTTTTTAGTTAGGAAGAAACCACGGGTTTGTTTTTATTCGTTAGAGAGGCGCCCAGTGGGAGGGACCTAGTGGGTGGGGGCAACGTGAAAGGATTGGGGGTAGGACAAAAGACCGCAATGCTTACTAATATATTAGTTAAAGATGACAAAGTGTAACATTTTTGCAAACCGTAGGTACTTATTTTAAATTTTAATTTTCAGAAGTCTGGAATGCCTCTTAAACTTGCCGTAAGATACCAAATCAACATGAATTTAGGAAATCTCCAAAACATCGCCAATACTGATGGATTCAGCGACATGGTTCTCCCGATGCTGTGGATTGAAATTGTAAGTACCACTTATTAGAACAACGATATTTTAGAAACATGTGCTTAGCAATTTACCATTGAAGGGACTAGTTCCAAAGTGTACAACTTCCAATATTACCATATTTTATAAATAATGAACAAGAAACCTATAAATTTATTGTAGATTATGGATTTTTTCTTAAATTTAAAAACTTTTTATGAATGAAATCAAGGCCTGAAAAAGATTAAATCTTTCGCAGGATCTTAATTTAATATTGGATTGGGGCGCTAAAAATCTCGTCCATTTTAATGCATCCAAAACACAATCATGTTCCTTGTCGCGAAAAGAGTCATCAAATACTCATCCTCTACTTATGAGCGGCCATGTTTTACAGAGAAAAGACACCTTCAATCTTGTGGGCGTCACATTTGAAAGTAACCTTAACTGGCATAAACACATTGTATCTATAGCCACGGCAGCCTTAAAAAGCTTGGATTTCTCTTTCGAGCCAAAAAGTATTTCTCCTTCTAATTTATACACTTTATATGTGTCCCAAATCCGACCTCCCTTGGAATATTGTTCTCATATCTGGGGCATGGCGTCCCCCACAACCCTAAGCATTCTTGATTCTATTCAAAGAAGAGCTATTCGTCTTATTGATGATCCTTCGCTTACAGAAAGGCTTCCCTCTCTTGCCCATCGTCGGGCTGTGGGGGATTTATCGCTTTTGTATAGGTACTTCCATAGCTTCTGCTCTGAAAAATTGTCCAGTATAGTTCCTCCACTCACGTTTCCCAACAGAGAAACTCGTGGTTCCGCGCGTATGCATCCCTATACGGTCCAACTGGACAGACCCCGAACTTCCCACTTTGTTCGTTCTTTTATCCCTAGAGTTTCTAGGTTCACGGTACGTTAGTATTTAGGCTTTTAGCCTTCGTGGTTTGTCCATAGAAAAAATATAAAAACTGCATAAAAAGCCAGTGGCGTACATTTTTCTCTCAATAATATTGGCTGTTGTGCCCACTGTGCGCCACTGGCTTTTTATGCAGTTTTTATATTTTTTCCCTATAAAGCAACTAAAAATACAACTTTTTGGTGTGATACATTTTTTGTATCTGGCTTCGTATTTAGGATATTTAAAAACAAACAGAATTTTAAAAAAATATTTAACGCCTTGTATCTCAGAAACAAAGCAACTCCGGACATATGTTTATAGGAACTTTTCTTTATAAAATGACATAAGAATTCACCCTTTAAAGTTTAGTACCGTAGTTAGGAAATAACCCTTATTTTTATTTGGAAACAAGTCATTTTTAAGCCACCCTGTACATCCAACCTTCAAATATTTTTGTGGAAATGTATTTTCTCATCAAGCAGGACTTGTTATGAAGAGACACTTTTTTCGTAAAATTAATAATAAAAAAGTTTCCCATTTGTTAAGAACTAACGAAGACACGCTGTAGATGTCGATTTTACAGGGTGACGGCTTTTGGATGACCTTGCAGGGTATAGCAGTGTAAAAGTAAGTAAAGAGATAGAACAAATCTGATCACACAATCTCGATTTTTCAAATCAAATCAATGTTGAAAGTAAATCATTTCACATTTTTTTCTATCTCTAATATCAAGCGAGTTACAAGTGCCTGTCCAAATTGACAAAATTTAAAAAACACTCTATATCTCCAAAATAAAGCAAGTTAGCTATGATTAACTTACACCACTGAATTTGTTTCAAAAATCAAAATCAAAATGGTACAATTTGTTTTAGTTTTCGCTATACCCTGTCAACGAAAAGGCGCCACCCTGTACACTTTGGAACTTGGCCTCTCAATTTTAAAAAAGCCTTAATTTTCACCCACCAGTCTTTTATTTACTTTACTAATTATATTTATTTTTAGGGAATGTACGGGCTTCCAAGCAGCCTTAACCTCCGCTTCAAACTCTACCTCCAAATCCTTCCTCTGGTTCAAACTTGCCTAATGTACGCATTGTTTATTTGTTCGTTCCTCTTTTTGGTTTACTCTATCCACAAATTTATCTCATCCAGAAAAGTACATGTGTCAAACCGATCTCCCTGGATCGAAGATGATCTAGTTCTAAACATCGATAGAAAGTTGTCCAGCTATCTTCCAGAGAAAAATACACCTCTATCGTCAAAAGAATTAGAGGTATACTTCAACAGTTTAATAACTCCACTGAACCAAACTCTAGATGGAGATAGAGAATTTGAGGAACCATAAGGAAAACTTATGCTAATGTGGATAAAATGAAGTAAGAAGATATATTTCCTTTTACAAAAATCAGCAAGTAAGTTGCATTGGATTTTTGATGGAGCTCAAGGAAAGGGAAGCTCTAGGAAAAAACTACATTTTGTCTGTGTAAACGTTTCAAAAGGTTTTTCTGCATCTTCAGAAACTGAAATCATCCGTAAACTTGTAAAACGTTTTGCATTTTGAAATTTAGTTTGGATTTTTAAAAAATAGTTTTAATGCGTTGCTTTTATTAAATAGGAGAAAAAAATTAATTATTTTTGCAAAGAAATTTTTTTAAAATGTTTTTACATTGACTTATTTGTTTTAAAACAATTTACACTACAGGGTATCCGACTATATTTGGCTCCTTTGGACCGCGCCTAACTTTAGATCAAATAAAGTTAATAAGACGCGGTTTTGGCAAGAAGCGTTAGTTTTTAAAGTTTTTTTATTATATTTTCGTCATTTGCTTGTGCGTGTTTGCATAATAGCCGATTTTCTGATACAGGGTAACCTTATGATTTTAAATAAAAAAAACATGTATATTTTTTTACCATCTTAAAATTCAATCTTGTTCCTTTAAAACAATGTAAGAGAAGCTATGGTTATTATAAAAAATAATGGAATTATTTACCTTTAAAAATTGACTGCATGGCAATTAAAAGTATTATTTGACAATACACATTTGCTACATACAAGGTTACGGGAAAAATGCTAAAACCTAATATGCAATCATCAGATATCATCAAATTGTGTCAGTCGTGTACAAGGTTTGGCCAAAAATGTAATTTTTGCTTAAGATTAAAGTACCTATATTTCTGCTAATATTGCAAATTGTTATAAAGAAAAGATGTTTAGAATTAAAAATTACTTCCAAATATGCAATTTTGTTTATTTCCAAAAAAATTGGATTTTTTTTCTGCGAAAATCGAAAAAAATTAGGTTTATACATTAGTGCATGTTACATTCCTTTTGTTTTAATAACAAATAATTTAAAAAGTTTATTTAATACTGTCCTATGACATTTATAATCATGAAATTTAGTGCACAAATGTACAAACCTAAATTTTTACCATTATCGCAGAAAAAAATATTTTTTGGAAATGAACAGAATTGCATATTTGGAAGTAATTTTTAATTTTGAACATCTTTTCTTGATAAAAATTTGCAATATTAGCTAAAATACAGGTATTTTACTCTTAAGCAAATATTATATTTTTGGCCAAACCTCCTACATGACCGATACAATTTGATATCTGATCTCTTTTTTCGTAAATTTCATAATAAAAAAGTTTCCCATATGCCGCCAACTTACGTACACACACTGGATAGCTTTACTGCAACTATTATTTTGTAAATACCGTATATTGCTGCTACCGTCAATTTTTCAGAAACCAATAAATCCATTATTTTTTAAAATAACTATAACTTTTACTCAATTACTTATCTTTTAGAGGGAAAATATTGAATTTTAAGATGATACAAAAATATACATGGTGTTCCATTTAAAATAACAAAGTTGCCTTATATCGAAAACGTCATTTTGTTTTATGTTAAAGGAATTTCACAACCAAATAGCGAGGATAGGATAAAAAAACTTTAACAAAATCTAAGTCTTTCTGCGAAATCCGCATCTTGATCACTTTATTTATTAAAAAGTTATTTCGCGAACAAAATGTGTCAAAAAATAGTTGGATACCCTGTATTTTCAAAAACCTACAAAAGTAATGATAAAATTTTAATCTTTTAAAAAGTATATTTTTTCCAATATTTTGTCCCAGTTTTTGCCACTGATTAATGTGATTTTATTATTTTATTATTTATTTTTTATTTTTAAGTTAAATTGATGACAATTAGTGGTTAACGACACTTTTGTTAAATCTTGCCATATTAGGAAGTAATTTTAATAATTTTTTAAAACGCTTATTTAATTTAATGACTTAATAAAACAGATTAAATTTTAAAATTAACTTTAATATTTATTTTAAATTACGTAAAAGTACAAACTTAAAAGTTCTGCAAACCTTTTAGGGGATATTTAAGGGAAACAAATATGGTAACATTATACAATATTATAGCTTAGATACAAAACTTCCAAACAAAAATGGACAAATAAAATATTATTATTTTAATTTATTCAATTATTAAATGATTTAAAAACAAAATATGAATTTAATTAGTTGTAGGTGTAATCATAGTTTTTTTTTTTTTTTGTTTTACAAAGTGTTGAACAGCTAAAGTTTCAAATTAAGCTTTTGATTTTAAATTTGCAATAAACTAGATATTATTTAAAATTAAAAAAGGTTTAAGTTTAAATTTTATTTGTGCGTTTTTTATTTGTTGGGAGTTTATTTAGTTAGGAAATTCCTTACAAGGGGAATAGGGAAACATAGTTTTTACCCCTTAAATTACTAGGGTGTTTTGTGTTTGGATGCTAGACGTTCACTCTCTAAGGATATACCTAAATTTATCCACCAATTTTTTTTTAGTACAAAAGCATTATAAATATACAGACTGTCCACGAATAGGGTTTTCAAGAGGACAAATGTATAAAAATTTAATTTTTTGAGAAAAAGTTTTTCTTCATTTTGCTTGTAAAAAAATATCATTCACAAAGAGAGAAAAGATTTTTTTTCCAAAAGTAAACTACCTTTATTTATCAATTTAAAGGAAAATATCATTTAGAAAATTCATTTAGATATGCATTTTGAATAAATTTATTATTGCTACAGGGGTATCAAAAAGTTTATTGAAACTGATTTTGAAAGTTATCAAAAATTAATTATTTTGAATATGTATTAATAAAATAATCCAAAAACCCTTACAGTTTGCTTTTCAATCATCTGCTTTCTCCAAATTTCACGACCAACATTTTTCAGCAGTGAATGTCATCAAGGCGCTTTTACCAAAATATGGACTTCAATAAAATTTCATTTTGTTATTTTAATCGATTACAAACTTTATAAGTAACTAAATAAATTTCCTGTAAAACATTTTGATTAAAAATAAAAAAGATAGTTTACTCTTGAAGAAAAATCATGTTTTTCAAGTTTTTGCGAACCCTCTATACAAGATTAACATTTTCTCTTCTTAAATTATATTTTTTTACAAGAAAAAATGTAAATGTATGATTTTTGGTCCATTTGTCCTCTTGTACCCTATCCGTGGATAGTCTGTATAATAAAATTAAAAAGTATGCAATTTATTAATTTTTTTATTATTACATTTTTAATGTATATTTTTAATTATGTTTTCTTTAAACTTAAAACTAATTATATTTCAAATAGTTATCAAAATTTTGTCTAGCGCTGTCCTTATTGTAACACCCTGTAAGACTTATCAATGTATTGATAAAAACGATATATAGACACGTTATAGTGACTTAAGTAATGCTCAGTTAAAATTTAAGTAGATATATAGTCAGATTGTCCAAAATTGCCATATGTAGAAATTAAAAAGTGCCTTAAATAAATTACCTAAAGTTATTTGTGGTAAGCTGGACAATCTAGTTTAATTTAACGTGAAATTACCATTCTTGCCTGGTAACTCACCACTGGTATATGGTTGAGATAGGTACACATTTTAGACTTTAACTGTTGTAAGTTTTACATCGCTACAAAAAGATTTAAATTAAGTCAAACACCAAATCTCTATAAAAATTAAATATTGTCTACAGATTTTTTTTTAGCAGTAGGGTGTTAACTTACAGCGGTAGAGCTCTCTTTAAAATTCGCGATGTTGCCAAATTTTATAAAGTTTTCTTAAGTATGACGATAGAACTTGGCAACATTGATTTTTGTGTTAAAATTGTTAAAACTTTCAGGTTTTATAAGTTTAATCTTACTGTATATCAACGTATAATCTATTAAGATTGTGTATTGTGATAAATCGATACACATTGTGATATTATCGTTAAAATTTCATTGGCAAGTTTAGTTTTTAGGTTTTTGTACTTTATTTATTTAAAGGTTCTTTCTATATTTGATATAATTTAATTTTACAGATGAAGTATTTTAACTAGTGGTTTAAAATGTATGGAATTTTATTTTAATAATATGTGATCTATATTGATAATAAAATATTTGGACCGTTTTATACAAAATTAAAATTCACGATTCATGACTAACTTTCAATTATGGAGGGTAGAAGGAAAAAGTAATATCTGAATGTATTAAAAAGTGTCCATCGAAAGGGAACAAACATAGGTGGCGCCACAGGAGCAAATGGAAAGATTTTAAAAACAACGCCAGCAGTAGTTTTCTAGTTTATATTTACTAAATTACATTTGACTACGTACACAGTTGATTATTTAAAAAATTATTAAATATTTCAATTCAGCACATTTCACTCTGTTTAAAACCACTAAATTCATATCATTTCCATTATCTACACGAGGGCCATTTCGGTGAATTTTAGAATTATAAATTGTTGTATACAGGTGGACATTTTTCAACTTGTCCCCCATACAAGATGGTATTCCTTCTTTCTGCCCTATAGAGAGTAATAATTTAAAAGTTTTCGTGACTTGTGTAGTTGAGAAATATAATTTAATAATATAATAATAATAATAATAATAATAAATGCCTTTTATTAATACTAATAATATACAGTGGAAAAAAATTAAAATCAATTGCCAAAGCCTGGCGCAGTCTAGCTTTATTAGCTACTCTACTGAACCAGGCCAAGGCAAAATTTAGTAAATGTAACCTATAAAACCCCTGAAATAACGTCGATCCTTAATTTTGAATTCATGGCGCTGTTTTTAAAATATTTTCATTTGCTACTGTGGGTACACCTTAATTTGTTCCCTTCCGATGGACACTTTTTAATACATTCAGCCTATTCAGATAGTTCTTCTTCTTACTTCCCTCCATATTTTTAATGAAGGTTAGGTTTTACTTGCTAATTTGTGTATTACAATTCCCAAAACCAACATAACTATGAAAAAAAATCAAAATCTAGTTCGCTGAGCATATCCTTTAGAATAAGCATTTGGGCAATATTTTAAACATAACTTTTGTTTGCAAATATTTTATTATCAAAATTGAGAATGTTCTGTTTTTGGTGGTAGATCTCAAACAAATAGATTAGAGAATTTGTCATACTACAAAAAAATCAAACCCAGTTCTTAATTAGAGTATAATGCCTTTTTGTAAATATTGTACATATTGGTGATGCCTAGTTTTTACTTAATAAATTTAATGAAAAAAATAAAAATTGTGTTTATTTTAGCCTGGGCCTCAATTCCACTAAATTGAACTCATTCGTTCGCTGAACGTATTCGTTCCAGGAGCGTATAACCTTCACCTGTTTTTCTTTAACGAACGAATAACCTTCACTTGTTTTTCAAAACAGGCGGTCATAAAACAGAAATCTGTATTACCATCTGACATCTGACAAAATTCAAAGTCATTACATAACCTAAAATTCCTTTAAAGTGAAATTAAAGTTGAAATATTTAATAATTTTTTAAATAATCAACTGTGTACGTAGTCAAATGTAATTTAGTAAATATAAACTAGAAAACTACTGCTGGCGTTGTTTTTAAAATCTTTCCATTTGCTCTGTGGCGCCACCTATGTTTGTTCCCTTTCGATGGACACTTTTTAATACATTCAGATATTACTTTTTTCCTTCTACCCTCCATAATTGAAAGTTAGTCATGAATCGTGACTTGGAGTAGAGAATAACATGAAGTGATATAATATATATATATATATATATATATATATATATATATATATAATATATATATATATATATATATATATATATATATATATATATATATATATATATATATATATATATATATATATATATATATATATATACAGGTCTGGAAAATCGTTATCGAACCATTGGGATTAACAAGTGGAAAAAGAGAAGGCGATCTTGCCTTAAGATAGAGAGTAACGGAAAATAAGATATTCCCCGATTTTTCAAATGCAATAATGCCATATGTATGTATACGCCCACCTTTCTTTCGGGCCCGAGCATTTGGAGAGAGTTCAGTTGCAAGCTGTTTGGGGTATTGCAAACTACGGCGCTTTCTTTTAAAATGTTGGTTTATACCGTTGAACAAAGAGTTCAAATTATGAAGTGGTACTATGCTGGTAATTCAGCAGAAGAAATAAATTTTCCTTGTAATAGTACCAAAATTTCTAAAAAACTTGATATTGAAGCCCGAACAGTAAGGAATATTCTGAAACGAAACAAATACCATTGCTATAAATTGCAATCTAGTCAAGAGGTTTTTCCTGAAGACTATGAAAAACGTATGGTGTTTTGTGAGGATATGATCGAGAGGGCCAATGCTAATGACCCATTTATCAAAAATATTCTCTTTACTGATACATCATCATTTTCCTTGCATGGTCATCACAACCCTTCTATCGCTGTAGGTTACTCGATAGAAAACAAGCACATCACTATACCTCTCAGAACACAATACCCTCAAAAGGTCAACGTGTGGGCTGGCATTTTGGGCGATAATATCATTGGCCCTTTTTTATTGAGAAAAATCCAAATGCCAACAGGCTCTCGATGTTAATTCTGAAGAAATTTGGTATCAACAAGATGGTTGTCCAGCTCAACGCCAGAAAAGTTCAACAATTTTTGGGAGTTACGTTTCCAAATCGTATAATCAGCGGAAGAGGTACCATAAAATGGCCTCCCACATCACCAGATCTGGCACCAAATAATTTTTTTCTTTGGGGACACGTTAAGCAACAAATTTATAGGTATCGTCATGAACGTGGAAATGACTTGGATGAACTCCGCCAAAAAATTAGTCAGGTTCTTATAGGCATAACACCTGAAATACTTGAAAACACAAAAACCGAATTTTATAACAGGTTGGGATATTGTCTTGCGCAAAATGGTGATCTCTTTGAGAACCTTAAAAACTAAGATTTTAAAAAGTTTTTAAGTTTTTATAAGAAATTTTGTTAGAAATACTTTTATGTTTTTTAATTTTTTTAGAATTATATTTTTATTTTTAGAAATATTTATTGATTCTTTCTTTCGGGATTCCTTTTTATTTTGTTTAGCTCCAAACGGCAAAAAAAAGCTTCTAAAAATGGCAGTATTTGATTTATTTAAAGCCATAAATTCATCAAACACCAAAATATACTTACGTAAAAAAATTATCATAATATGTAAAACAGTGACACCCTCCATGCGTGCAAAGAAGCAACTGCGTGCTCGAGCTCGATCAGCCATACACAAAGCGAGCGCGTTGGCGCAATGGTGGGGGTGACAGAAAGGGGAAGGGGCGGGGAAACACCTCATTCTGTTTCACTCGAACTTATGTGATTTAGCAATCTCCCTTCTCTTCGCCAATATGTTTCCGTCCACCGTAATTGCAGCCCCACTCTTTCGTGCCGGAGTGGGAGACGAAATCCAGACGAGAGTGTCTGCGGGTCTGCGGTACATAGATGTCAAGTATAGGGTTGCCGACTTGCCTTAACTTTCAGGGTAAAAATAAAATAATAATAGTGATAAAAATCTTATTACACCTTTTTTACTTTATTTTTGTGATTTTAGAATGTAATTGTATAATGTATATTTAATCTTTAAAATTTAAGGACTTTCAGGAAAAATAAAATATCAATTTGGGGCTTTTTGAACTAGGTTTGGGGACAGAATTCTTTCGGAGTCGGGTCGACTAAAATCTTTCAAATGTTTTTTGTTGCAAGTCGTTTGCTGTGTTGCAAACTGCTGCTAATCCTGCTTAATTTAGATTTTTTGTAAGTTTTGGTCAATATCGTTGACAAAAAGTACAAATTATTAAGTAGTACTATGCTGGTAATTCAGCAGAAGAAATAATTTGGAGGTTTGCATTATTTTAAAACGGTCTTGTACCAGCGAAAAGTACAATTTTTGAAATTATTATAAAAGTTTGAAACCATCGGCTGTTAACGAAATTGTAGGAAGTGCATATGTAATGATGAGGTGCAACTTGCACCTTCATTAACTAAGAAACGGCATGTCTGTGATACTGCTGCATTTCCGCCCCGCAGTATTGCGCCCTGGTGCCTTGCACCACTTGCACCACCCGGTAGCATATCACCTCAAATGCTTGATAACCAAAGAGAACCGAATTTAATAACAGATTGAAATATTGTCTTGTTTAAAATTGTGGTCTCTTTCAGAACCATAATAACCTAGATTTTAAAAAGATTTTCCACATTTTATAAACATTTCTGTTGAAAATAGTTTTGTTTTTTTAATTTTTTTAGAGAATATTTTATTTAAATTTACTTCTTTTTTAAAGTTTTGTTAAAATCCAAATGGTAAAAAGAATTATTCTTTTAACTTTTCAGGATTTAATGCATTTAAATTATTTTTTTTAGTTTACTCAAATATTTAACATTTACGTAAAAAATGCACCAAAAAAATTAACTAGGAGTTGCACTCCCCGTGCATGTCTACCATGCTACTGAATTGAATACCATCAGTGTGGCCAGGTGGGTTACGATAAAAATCCCCCGCGTGGTTCCAAAAATCACATTTAATTTTATTTGGCAAAAAATGTATTTTCTACGCCAAAGAAATTGAGAACAAAAAAAAGGTTTACGTAAAAATCGAGAATTTTAAGTAAAATAAAAGTAAAAATAATGGTTTATTTACAACTGACATTAATTGTATGATATTTATCTCAGATAGAAATTCCAGCTAATGTACACGGTCAAAAATGTTGTCTGATATAACTTTTTGACTGTTTACACTAGCCAGAATTTTTATCTGACGTAAATATTGTGACGTTGAAATTTTGAAAAATGCATAGGGGCCCTTTACGTCACTTGGGCAAATGTACCATATGGAACTATCTTCTTGGGACCATGAGACCGGTGGACCATCAAAACTAACTTTGCATTAAAAACCAACGTAACTTATTGAACTAACTAAATTTAGTACGGGCATATCCCTAGGGATAGCCCGTACGGGGCTTAACTCAAACTTTAACTTTTTACTTAACTTTACTAACTACTTCTTCTCTGATAAACAATCTCGTTTTAATTTCTTTCTCTCTTCTTTAAATATCAAATTTTCCAGTATTTGTTTTGCATTTCTAGGCGACTCAGCTAGTTTAATGTTTTTGTTTTATTATTATAAGAGTAACCTACAAAATTGTTTGATTTATACTTTTTAAACCTTGACACCTCACGTATTGTTTTATGTCCCAAATTTCCCAATGTTAAGTAACCCAATTAAAATTTAAATTTCCCAAAAATGTATATTTTTAAAATTCCCAAAATGTATACTTTTTTATACTAGGTGTTCACATATGCCCCTTCCCTGAAAGCGTTGGACCCACAACGCTATTAGAAATCAGACAAATTTACTTTAAACCTTTTAAAAAAAATAGCAATATTATCGAAAAACCATAGTTCCATATAGCTTACAAATATTTAAAACCTAACATTATGTTACTTATTATATAAATTATATTTATCGTAAATAATCTTAACGTTTTATTAAATTTTTTGTTTTTTCCAATTAATTTTTTTCAAAAAAATGTAAAAATAGTTTTTTTCTAAAAAATAATTCATTTAGGTTATATTTAACATTATGACTCTTTTTTTTGAAATTTTAAAAAATTCTTTCGGATAAATTATCTAAAATAATTATTTAAAAAGTTCTAGAGATGTTTTTGCTGAAATAATTAGTTTAAATAAGATTTTAGCTTAATTGTTAAAAACCTTTTTAAGCTTTTCTTTAAGTAGGTACTTTAAATAAATATAGTTTTAACGGTAAGATTATTTTTAGACAAAAAATGACCTAATTATTGTTACTCATAAATTGTAATTTTTTTATTAATCTTTAAGTTTACTAGATATTTATGTACTACACAAACATCTAAATAAGCAAAAAAGTTTGTGTTATTTAAAACTGACCAGTCCTGTAACAATAAAAGTGAACTTGGCCTTGTCTCGTCAGCAAAACGTTGAACCATTAAAAAGTAATTCAATGATTTATTTAATATACCAGTGGGAAAGAAAATAATTAACTATGTTTTACATGTACTATTAATTAGGTGACTTTTTTCTATTTCATCTTTTGCTATTTTTTAAATTTATTGGATAGTTTAAAAACCAAAAAAATATCTCTTACATAAAAATAAAATCATTTTTTTTATTTATTCTTAGAAATTAACCTAATATTCCACATTCTTCTTATACTAGCCTTTATAAAAAAATTGCGTCCACCTTGCCTGCCTGTCCATGTCCTTGATGGTGCGTTCCATTGGCCATTTGTCCCGTACTTCTCCACGTACCATTGTCTGCCTTTCACTCCCATTTTCTTCTTCCACATCAGGTTACTGCCACTTCATGCCAATTTCCCCATATCCTGAGCTTTCTCAGGGCCGCTTAACTGTCTTGTACCCCACAATTCAAGACCATACTTCAGAGCTCTTCCCCATACTAGAGCTGCGGCTTCTAGTGCTAATGCAGCCTCATGCTGCTTCTAAACTCCGTCTTCACGACGTAACACAATAACTTCAACGCAAATAAATATTCTTCTTCAACAACTCTGGCTAACATCATTTAGCCATATTTCAAAACTGAAGATATACCTTATCTTCCTTTTCTTGTAGCTACGCTGCTACCTCCTTGCAGCTATGCTACGCAACATATTTTTCCCCATTTTCGTCACTTCACACACATTTCTTCTCCGGGGAACGGGACGCCTTTACCATATATATGGCATTTTCTTCCACAAATACACTGAGGGGTAGGAAGGGCGTACCATGAGCGACTTTTCCTATCGCTTCACAAAGGGTACTGGAACTGGGGCGGGCACAGCTTACCATAACCGACGTTTCACAAAGGTCACTGGGAACGTGGGCGCCTCCACCATATGTGACGTTGAAATTTTGAAATATGCATAGGGGCCCTTTACGTCACTTGGGCAAATGTACCATATGGAACTATCTTCTTGGGACCATGAGACCGGTGGACCATCAAAACTAACTTTGCATTAAAAACCAACGTAACTTATTGAACTAACTAAATTTAGTACGGGCATATCCCTAGGGATAGCCCGTACGGGGCTTAACTCAAACTTTAACTTTTTACTTGACTTTACTAACTACTTCTTCTCTGATAAACAATCTCGTTTTAATTTCTTTCTCTCTTCTTTAAATATCAAATTTTCCAGTATTTGTTTTGCATTTCTAGGCGACTCAGCTAGTTTAATGTTTTTGTTTTATTATTATAAGAGTAACCTAGAAGATTGTTTGATTTATACTTTTTAAACCTTGACACCTCACGTATTGTTTTATGTCCCAAATTTCCCAATGTTAAGTAACCCAATTAAAATTTAAATTTCCCAAAAATGTATATTTTTAAAATTCCCAAAATGTATACTTTTTTATACTAGGTGTTCACAATATCATGCAATAAAAGTAAGATCAAAACGTACCTTTAAAAATGTTTTTTACCACCATTCTAATAATTTAAATTATAACCATATTCAACGTTAAGGACGTTATATGGCGATCAGAGTAGACTACCTTCCAAATCGTTAAAAATCCCGTTTTATCTTGTCATCAAAAATCCCCGAAAAAAGTCTCTGGCAACACTGTTCAATACCCGAACGCTGCAAGTTCCTGATACGCAAAACGAAAACCGTTGGCGCCAGTGTCCCAATAGGGGAGTACGTTTGGATGTAAGCAAAGAGAACGGGAAAAATTTGTGCATCGACAACATCGCATCGTCTGTTCCAATCGAATTTATGTGATTCAGTATATTCAGAAAGAAATACTCTCTTTTCCACTTGGGGAATTGCAAAGGGCGAATAAAGATTTTTTTTGCTTCTTCGAATTATTACACATGATTTTTATAGATTTAATAATTATGAATAAAGATATCTATTTCAAAAACATGTATTACATTACATCTAGTTTTGGTGTTATTTTTTTTCAAAACTTCTTTAAGCTTTAAATTTAAATCTTAAATTTAACAACTAAAGAAATAAAAGACATGGTTCGTTCCAAGACCTAAAAATAAATTAAATAGTCTATAAGCTTGTTATTAGTTACATCTTTGTAGTTTTCTTTCTATATTTTTGTAGGAATTTTACGGCAAATCAACCAACAAAAATTTGCAAACATTGCTTTAAAACATTACTTATTTTATGGCACCTTCTATTATGCAATATGTCTTGATTAAACATTTAACCATGTTTATTTAATACAGAATTCAGATTCCCGAGGAAGAAAATTAAGGAGTAGTTTGAAAAATTAATTTTACGGGACACCTTATTTTATTTTACGGTATTATTGTAGTGACTTTTTATTTTTTTGCACCACTTGCTCAAAGATATTTTGAGTTATTAAAGTACTTAAAACCTTGACCATTCTTAATTACGACCTTTATAACAAATTTTATAAGACCTGGCCTTATGAAAGTAAAACATCTTTACACGGAACAAATGATTATTATCAATTCCAACTTTATATTTCTACAGGTCTATTTTATTTTTGTCTTGTATTTTTATTTAACAAATGCCAGATCCCACAAGTTGAGTCTTTGATTTGGAGAATCCTGATTGTCAAACCAGATCATTTTAATTAAACTAAGTCAGAAAATAGGATATTGTTGTTTAGCTAGTGGTACATGGTACTTTTGATTTTGTAAACACAACATGGGTCGGTAAATTTATCCCTCTTTTTGTACTAATTTCAACAGTTTTTGTTTCTACAGGTACGATCTGTACAGAATAAAGTAGTATTTATGCAAGAACATTATATAAAAAAATTACTTATTTTAAAAAAGGCTTTTACACAAAATTGTGATGTGATAGCAAAAACTAAAATCAGGTGTATAGTTAGAACCCCTAATGTTTCATGTTTATCGTATTTTTATTTAAAGGAGAATTTTGTTGCAGACCAGAGAAACCAGAAAAAAGTAAATGATCATCATAATTTTACTTTAAATAAATGGGTTTATTTGGTTATATACAATTGGGAAAAAAGAAATGTTACAACAAAACAAACAAATTAAACGCATTAAGTCAGAAGTGGCGGTAAATACTCTTGGCTGCACTAATAATAACGATTATTTTTGTGTTAAGTCATTTGGTCGCCTACCAATGATATGTCAAACACAAAGCTACACTTCGTGCTCAAATAATGACATCAGCTACATGCAATATTTTGGTGACTTCTTGCCGCAGTATTTATGACTTGGAGGATTTTTAATATTTTTAATGGCACAAAATCCTTCGGATTTAAAGTCGCGAGAATTGCTAAGCTAACACTAACTTTTCCTTCGTAGAACGCGACAAATTTCAACGACTGTTTTTACCCTTAAGCCTTGTTTACAGAACTACGTCGTGTCCCAGCGACAATCCCTCCGCCGTGTCGTTGTAGGTAAACAACATAATTATGTTCTGTCGCTGCGACAAGAACCGTGTCGCCGCGATACCATAATTTTCGCTGGCGTCACATTTTTAAAAATTCAACTCAAGAGGCTGTCGCTGGCGACAAAAGAGTGAGGGAAGTCTGTCAAAACAAATCTTAGCTCCCATTGGTCCCCTCATTGTCGCTGGCGACACGACATAGTTCTGAAAACAAGGCTTTAGCGTATTTTACCTCGAGCATGTGAAGAAATTTTTATTGGAAAAAAAACCTTTTATTTAATAAAATCTTTGTTTTCTGCAAATATTGATATGTAAATGCTGCGGATAATAGTAAATAAATAATAATAAAAGTTAGTTAACAAAAAAAATACTATCGAGAGATCTCAGTAACCGGAGGATAATTAAAAACAGGTCAGCTACCGAATGCCTTAAAATTTATAGGGTGCACATAGCACATCTAAAACGCATCGAGTAAACTAATATCAATTCAAAATTCCTAAAATTTTGATTTTTTTACCAGAAAACAAAAAAAAACAAAAAACAAAGACCCAAAATTAGCGATTTTTTTTCAAATGTCTACCAGAAGTCCAATTTTTGGTATATTCATTTGATCGTAGTTTATTGGGTGCATTTAGGCTTAAAACGCTGCTTATTATTATTATTTTTTTTTTTTTTTTTGATAGATAGAAATCAAATCGGCCGAATCGTGGAGGAAGTGCGAGCCCATTTTTTCGAGGCGGGGTCGTTCAGAACGGTGTAACTTATGTTCCACAAAATATTTGTAGCTTAAAATTTATATTTATACTGTCAAAATATATATTTTGACAGTATAATTAATATTAACATTTGTTAATAAATAATAATAAACTTAAAGCTCTCATTTACTGGTCGCAGAAAAAAAATCTAAAAAGTCCCTAAAAACAGGCCACCATATGGGATAACCCCCTTAGAAAGGGTAAGTAAGTAATTACTTGAACCCCTTTTCCATTTAAACTTTTGACGTTTGCGTTGGTGGGAGAAGGGTATAACACTAAACAAGTAAATTTCGACACAAAAATGTGTCCCCTCAAAAATAAAGAACGACGTGTTTAGCATTTTTTATAAGTGTACAAATAACGGAATTATAGGGGTGGCTCATTTTAATTGGAATGCACTGTATACAGATTGGCCAACAAAGGTCTAGGGATAGGATTACTGAGTTACCAAGAGAGATAGTACAAAAAATATGTGGACAGAAAAGAAAAGAGCATTAACAGGTGTTGCCAACTTGGTTTTTGGGCGTGTCGAAAGGTATGCCCCACAATTAAATTAGTTTAGAGGGGTAAGTTAGAGCGCCATTCGTTTGGAGGGGTAAAGCAGCTCACCCACTGAATCGTCTTAGCTCGGTCGGATAATTTAAAGGTAGTACGACTATTGAGGTCTCTGGAGGCGTCGAAACAACATTTTTCTCTTTTCAATGTATTTTCTTTCTTATACTTTCATAATAAAACCTGTCTTTTAATGGTTTTATTTACCTTGTCCAGTTTATTAACTTATTTTTTTGTTTGGTTCAAACTTAGTAATTGAAATTTTAACCCCTTTCTTGACGACAGATCGATTTGATATTTGGTACACATTTTTAATCTTGATGACAATACAATATAATACATTCATTATAATTGTAAATCCAAGATGGCCGCTGATAGAAAATGGCGAATTAAGTATTACTTCACAACAACCTAAATATGGGTATCCAATAAAAAGGCTTTATTAGTAGAAGAGAGCTTCATTCAGAAAAAATTAAAATAGTTTAGACAGTGTAGATTAATTTACTAATCTAAACAAAGAACTTCTTTAACTTATCATCTACTACCCAATGTATAGAAGAGATAGATTGCAACAAGTTGTCAGAAAATAAACCATGTAATTGCAAGGCATTGTATAAACCCAATAGAATGAGAAGTATTAAGTAAAAACCTTGTAAATATAATATTATTTTTTATGTTAAAAAGTTTTATTACAAAAAAATAATGTAGGTTATGTACTAAAAGCTATAGTTACGGATCCTTGGACCATTTTTCCAAGTCATTACTAACAAGCTAATTTTTCGTGAGTAGCTTTATTTTGACAAGACGCCTCACTTTTTTCCTTTCAACAATTTTCGTTAGTGGTAGCTTACAGAGGTAGCAATATTATAATATGTTAATTAAACGAGTATAAAAAAATATTACTAACAGCGTTATTCGTTGTTAATTCTGAAGACAATAATCTAAATAAACCGAAAAAATATTTGTCCTACAAAACTAAAGGTTTCAATCAAAAATCCTTCGCCACCAGCATGTATAATTAACGATGTCATAAAAAGTTACTACCTACTAACCAGCTTATTTTTTTTTATGTTATATAAATATTAATTAACCCATATTTATATAATTTAACACCCACATTGTTCTACAAATTGCGTGGTACGTAATCCTGGTCCTACACTCAAAAGATGTAGTACTTATACTTGATAATAAAATAATGACTAACAAGCTGAATCTTTGTGATTAGCTTCGTTTCAATGATTCGCCAAACTTTTTTATTACAACAATTTTGGTTGGTGGTAGCTCATAGGGGTAACAGAGATAAAACATGTTGATATGACGAATATAACTAAATTATTACTAACCATCTAATTTTTTTCTATTGGTTAGTTAATATTTCTTCAATTTAACACCCACATTGTCCTACAAATTGCATGAATCGTATCCCAGTCCTCCAATTCCATAATTATATGTAATTAAAAGGTAACTTTTACCTTTATTTTACTTGAATTTTAAGAATACATAACGAAAAAAACTAACTAACTACAAAAATATTTGACAAATATTGACAATGATTATATCGATTATTATAACCAGGTAACAGGTTATTACTTGGTCAATTTTTACATTTTTGTAGTTCTTGAAGTTCTTGTACAAAATACATTTCTTTGCGTAACTCTTGTTGTTCTAAAAAGCAAAAACATTTTCCATACACGACTCTCTTGAACACTAAAATTTATGGTCTGTGCGTATATACTATTCTAGAGTATATTTGTGCTATTGTAAAGTTTATTTGTGGACATACTGTATATAAAAAAGATTGTTTTTTGTATATTAGAAAATAGAGTTATGTAAATTTTAAGACATTTGTTTTTACTTTAGGCTGGTTAGTAGTAAGTTTTTATGACATCGTTAATCATATAATATTTTTCGGTATATTTAGATTATTATCTTCAAAATTAATAGCAAATTACGCTGTTGGTAATACATTTTTTATACCTGTCAAATCAACAAGTTTTAACCTTGCTACCCCAGTAAGCTACCACCAACGAAAATTGTTGTGAGGAAAAAGTTAAGCGTCTCGTCAAAATGAAGCTACTAACAAAAAATTAGCTTGTTAGTAATGACTTGGAAAAATGATCCAGGGATCCCCAACTACTAAAAATAATTCAGTAAGTCCTGTAGCTACCAGATCGCACCAATCTTTTTATTAATCTGGGGTATTAATCATACAAATAATAAAATCGTTAAAAATTCTATAACAATATTTACTCTGAATATGCTACGCCCAACGATTTTATATTTGCCTGATCAATCTGATCAACCCCAGATTGATGATTGGTGCGATCTGGTAGCTAGGAATTACTAAATTATTATTTTGGCTTTTAGTACATAACCTACATAATTTTTACTGTAATAGAACCAGTCGCGGCTCGTCAGAAAAGGCAAGGGAGGCTTGGCCTTCCCATAAAATTTGAGGCTATTCATCGCAATAAATTTAAAGATATTGACAAATAATTATAAATATTTTTTTTTAATGCTTGGGTATCATTACTTTACCATTAATTTCTAATATAAATACATAATATGCCCGAATTAGCACTATCACTACGTACGACACTAAACGTAAATAACGAGGAAACCATCAACCCAAAATAATAAATGCCATACGTAGCAAGGGAGGCAAGCCTCCGGCCGATACAAACGCCTTGCTTATTAATTTTCGTCGCTTAAATTAAACCGCCGTGGGAGGCTAGCCTCAGTTGGTCTTCGTTAGTACTCATGTCACTTGTGTGTTTTTGTTTGTTTTGATTTAGTTATTCCGAATGGCGTGACCGGCCGAGACTATTAAAAATATTTCGGTAAATCGTTTTGATGCTGCTTGGTAATATTTGTGTATAAAACAGGCGGTATAGCAGTGCTTTTTGGTAATATTTTTAATGTGTTTTCTTTCAAGGTGTTTTCGGTATTTTTTTTAAATTTACTATGAATTAGTTAAACGAAATTAAAAAATCTGACAATATAGTCGACTGGTTGCTGACAAATAATTTTATTTCTTTATCTTATGATAATAAATTTTACATTATTGAAACTTTAAAAAGGTCTTAACCAAATTTAATTTTAATTAAAGCGTTAGATAATTGACAAAATCGAGGATCTAATATTAGTTGGTACAATAAATGCGATTAGTTAACCGGCTTTATTAAGAGGATACCGTAGCACGTTAAATTGAGCCAAAACGCGATTCCCTGCCGTTTTTTAAATAATTGTTTATAGAAAAGTTTCTTAAAATGATCCAAAGATTATCGGAAAGTGGTTATTTTTACGGTTTTGTAATTTTAGGAAATTTAATGTGGCATTTAAAAACATTACCAAAAATCAATTAACTTTCCGATAATCTTCAAACAATTTTAGACATATTTTAAATGAAACGTTTTTCTTTAAAATGAATAGTTTTTAAATGGCAAGTAATCTTAGATTTTTACAATTATTTTGCTCCTCAAAAAATCCATTTTGCTTACTATACTATAACGTTTTTCTCTGTGATCAGATGTGTACATAATATTCGGCAGTAGACGCTATTTTCGCGATGCATATCTGTTTTGACCTTGAAATAAGCCAGCCTAGCTGCTTAAAGTGGCGTAAATAAGAAAAACATAAATTGTATTTATAGGCTATTGATAATGTACAGAAAAAGATGGTTAAAAACACCTACAACGTTAAAGGGGTTTTATTGTAGTTGATTGTATTTGAGTGTTACCATTTAGAGGGGTGCGTTTTTGATAACGGGGTGCAAACCGCCCCTTTTCAATTTTTGAGGTTATCTTGAAAACTACGAACTTTTTCTAGGTAGTAGTCAACAGAAAAGTGGTAGGAAATTAAATTTTTCATAGAATGACGTGACTGAATTAAAAAAGGTATTTTTAACAAAATTATGCTTAAAAAACGAAGCAAAAAAAACGCTTTTTTTTTTTTTGTATTTGCTCTATAACTTTTTTCCATGGGTATTTAGGTATAGGTATTGCTTTATAGAAAAAAGCCTCCATGCTGCCTTTACAAATTAACGTTAATTAGATATCTTTATAGTTCATATTATTCGATAAACGATTTTTTTTCAATTTCCGCTCAGAGCACTTTTACCTAGTTTTTTGCAACTCTTTTCTACGCAGTTTTAGGTATAGGCAATGGTGTATTCAGTTAAAAGAGAAAACAATTACCTTTAAAACGGTCTATTGCAAAAGGCCTAACACTAATAATAAGAAAGATATGGTCTTTCAACTTTTTCTACTTTCAACGATTTTTCCTAACCTTTACGTATATCTTTTCAATTTCTCGTAATACAAATATTTTAACATTTATTTCTTCCTCAGCTTGAGTACCTTCTTCAAAAATCTCAATTTTATAAGAGTTTATCGCAATTGATACCCATGCACTCCTTGCAAACATGGAACAATTAATACCTATCTTTCTGTAGCCACAGTTTCTTGTACATCCTTTCGTACATCGGCAAGCTATTTTTTCAAGCAAAACTTGTGGCGCAAGAGCTTTGATAGTAAATATTGAAATTAACTTATATCATGAATTTTTATACTCCTTTGTGACTAAAAAATAGTAACCTTTGCTGAAGAGTCATATTTAAAAATCGGGGTTGTGGGTAATCAGCGTGGGTTATAAGCGAGGGTAATAGACGTGAATAATAAGCCAGATGACCTGTTTAAAATCATATTAATTATGTATATGTCGTAGGCAAATGGTTATTTTAGGCAAATGGCTTCTGCCTAGGTAAATGCTTTGTCCTGCGCAAATGACATGAAACTAATTTTTATTCAAAAGCCATTTGCCTGGGAAAATGCATTTGCCATGGTCCTTGTTAGGCAAATGACTGTGACATATTTAATAATCTATTAGGCGTAAATTGTGTTTTGCAGAATACAGTAAAAAGCAAAAGCACGTTTAATTTGATTGATTCGAAGCGCTATAGACGGTCATGCAAAACTGTCACATTGGCAGGTAAATAGCATTTAAAAATGAAAATACACCATTTGCCCAGCCAAAAGGCATTTACCTAGGCAGAAGCCATTTGCCTAAACTAACCATTTGCCTGCGACATATACATTAATAAACAGTCGTAGAAAAAAAAATTATAACGTACGTTACGTAAAAATTATCAAACGTTGTGTGGTTGTCGCAGGCAAGTGGTTATTTTAGGCAAATGGCTTGTGCCTAGGCAAATGACTTCCGCCTGGGCAAATGATTTCATGATAATAATTTTTAGAAAAAAGAACCATATAGGGAAATATGTACATATTAAAGTTTTAGTAGTGTCCAGGCCCCCTCCAGGGTCTTGAAAGGCCCCCCTAGGCCCCAACCAGCTTCGACTGCTAGTTACGCATTTGTAAAAGCCATTTGCCTAGGTAAATGCATTTGCCATGGTCCTTTTAGGCAAATGACTGTGATATATTTGATACCATATAAGGGGTACAGTGTGTTTTGCAGACTACAGTAAAAAGCAAAAGCACATGTTATTTGATTGGTTCAAAGCGCTGTAGACGGTGTGGTTGTGCAAATATTTATATTTCCATTTGCTTAATATAATCATTTGTCTGCGACATGGCCTAGCTTTAACATTTTATTTATATTAACTGTTTTTGTTTTATTTATTGTCATACCTATATCTATATTAATAAAGAGGTAAAGTTTGTAACTTTGTTTGTTTGTAGCCGCTTATCTTCGGAAATACTGAACAGATCATAAAAATTCTTTCACAATCAGCTACACTACTCAGGAGTGTTTTATAGGCTATATTGTATTATGATTAGACAAGAATTTCAGATATTAACGCCCAACGAAGTGGGCACAGGTCGGCTATTTTGGATAAATTATAACTTTATAAGGGCTAATCTTCGGAAATACTAAACCAATCATAAAAACTCTGTCACAATTGGAAAGCTACACTATTAATAAGTGTTATAGGCTATATTTTATAATGATTAAACAAAAATTTCAAAAAAATAATGATATACAGTGTGTCCCAAAATGGGCCTACATGTATTGCTAACTCGGGAACCATTAGATCTACAGTGTTGGTTATATTAAGGAAGTTTTGGACAATTTAATTTCAAGATTAAGTCTGCTTTAAGATTTAATTTATCTTTTATAATTTATAAGATAATTAAGAAATACCAAAATGATGCATTTTAGAAAAAGTACTGTAGTTTTTAACACGCTTTTATTATTTTATATGAAATAGTTATTGGAATCAGTAAAAACATTATTGGGGCAACTTTTTAAGAGCAATACATTTCTCTGTTCAGATTTTAATTTCGACGTTTCGGTTTTGAGATACCATCATCAATTTTCGTTTTTCTTACGGCGGCCATTTTGTTTTTTTTTGCACATTCTTAGAGATGGTTTTTTCCTTTAAAATGATATGTAACACTTTATAGGTATTTTTATTTTTAGGTCCAAAATCGTCCAAATTTATTTTTTGTCCTAGTTGGCCATGACTGCGGAAGCCATTAGCTCTATAAACAATGGCCATTCAATTTTCAATAAGGGCCTATGTTTGAAAAGGTAAAACAAGTTTATTTCTAACTTTTATAAACTTATGTTCCCAAACAAAGCTGTTACCTTTCTACCAGAAATAGGTTTATGGGCTCAAAAACATTTCAAAAAACATAGTCTTCAAAGTGTCATGAACACAATTATAAAACTAAATTATACCTACATAATAGCCTCTAAAAAACAATTTTTTCTCCATTTATTCTTAATAGGTGAAAATTTAATTGCATATGGGAGGTTAAACAAAGCGAAAGAAAATATTATTTAAAAAGAAATAATATGAATTGTCATATGAACCAACATTCAAAAATATTTTGCAGATTGTAAGGTAACCTGATTTTTTTAATACATGAGCTTCTATCAAAGAGTTAATAATATGAACTGTTTTAAAATATTTTTTTTAAAGATAACTACGGTAATTATTTTATTAAATAAAACATAAGAAAATAACAAAAAACATGCTATAATTTCAAATAGTAAATTGGTAATAAGTGTAAAGAACATTTTTTTAACAGACAATTATGTAAGTAAAATTTGATTTATCAAGTGTGTTTCTGCCAATTAAAAGACATATTGAATTTGGTTTGTGTATGTTATGCTATGCCAAAAAATTTTTTGAGCACATACACACATGTTTGATAGAAGGTTTACAGCTTGATATTTAACACATATTTTAATGTGCCGATGCACACAAGGTAAATATTCATCTTTGTTTGGGTACATAATTTTATAAAAAGTTAGAAATAAACTTGTATAACCTTTTCCAACAGGCCCAACAAGGCCCTTATTGGAAATTGAATCGCAATTGTTTCTAGGGCTAATGGCTTTCGCAGTCACGGACAAAAAATTAGTTTTGACGATTTTGGACATAAAAAAAATACTTATAAAGTGTTATCCATCATTTGAAAGGAAAAAAACCGTTTTTTAAAAATGTGCAAAAAAATTGGCCGCCATTAGAAAAATGAAAGTTGATGAAGGTATCTCAAAACCGAAACGTCGAAATTAAAATCTGAATACTGAAATGCATTGCTCTTGAAAAGTTGCCCTAACAATATTTTTACAGATTCCAAAAATTATTTCAAATAAAAAACTTTAGTATTTTTTCTAAAATGCATTATATTGGTTTTTCTTAATTATCTCAAAAACCATAAAAGATAAATAATAACCGAAAGCACACCTAATTTTGCCATTTAATTGTTTAAAACTTGCCTAATTTACCCAATACTGTATCTCTAATGGTTCCCGAGTCACCAATACATGTAGGCCCAATTTGGGACACACTGTATGTATATCAAGTCAGCAGAAAAATATAAAGAGCCCGAGTGGTTCAATGGTAGAATATTCTCCTGCCATGCGGGCGGTCCGGTTTCGAATCTCGCCCGAAGAAAGTTTTTTTTAAATAAAAATAGATAAGAAAAAAGCAACGAATTTACTTATTTTTAGATTTTTTTTTGATATACATTTATACTAATATTATAAAGAGGTAAAGTTTTGTTTGTCAGGGCTAATTTTCGGAAATACTGAACCGATCGTGAAAATTCTTTTACAATCAGAAAGCTACACTATTTAGGAATGCTATTGGCTAAATTTTTTTATCATTGAACAAAAAGTTTAAACAAAAATATAATTAACGCTCATCGAAGTGGGCACGGGTCGGCTAGTATGAAATATTACAATTCTACGCTACAGCTGTGCAGAAGTTCCGAAGGGACCATGTTTTTTTTTGGGTACTTTTATATAAATATACACAAAATATGCCCCTCTTGTAAAGAACTTTTGATTTAAAAAGAAAATAATTCATAATCTTCTCCTTATATTGGGTAATTTTACCAAACTATTACAATACAACCATAGTTTAATGATTTATGTATAAATATTTTTTGAAGAGAGAAGTTATGCTGAACCAATTTTAACAAAAACGGTTCAGCTCAAACGCTAAAAATGGCTAAATTTTGGCCGCGCGAAAGACTCAGTTGCTTTGGTGGTATAAGCACAAACGAGGGTCGCACGAGCGGCTTTATCGGCGATTCTGATTGTCGGTCTTTTTGTAAAGAAGCCGGACTTTTGTTTTTGGCTTAAACTAAATTATTTATTAATTAATTTTGGCTTTAATTTAATAAATTAAGTTTTTAAAGTAAAATAAACATTACCAACTTTACAATACCCAAGATAAAAATGTTTCCCTAAATTTATTGTAAATTAAAATATTTATTCATTATGTTGAATGAGTATTTTAAAATTTGATTTTTTTTATTGTCGCTCTTTCTTGTAAGCAGATATGTGTACAAACAACACAGAAATATAATTTTATTGAATCATATAAATAAACCTAGAAAAGATAAATAAACTTGACATTGGCAAAGCAAATATTAACTTGTCTTAAATAAATCTTTATTAGTTCAAAATAAATCATAATTCACTTAAAAAATGTTCAGTTAAAAGGAACATTTATGACAGGCAAGTAAAAATTTACTTTGCCAATACCAAGTATATATTTATTTGAGCCAACATTTTTTTTTACTGTGAAGGAAATCTTCTAAAATTTAATCTGCCATTCTCATAATAAAATTTTCATTATTAATAATGTTCATAATTAACGATAATAAACATAAAACTGCATTTGAAATAATTCTAGCGGCATTAAAATACTACCCAGCAAACACTATTTGCCGGCAATGTACATTTTTCATATTGGCATTGATGGTAAAGCATTGGCAATTGGTGGCAATATTATGCCAATATTTTATACGCATTAAAAATTCAACCCTAAATAAACACTTAATTGCCAATAAATTTTACATGCAGGCGAATTGCCGGCAAGCATACAAAAATGGCGGCATACCAATCCTGATTAAATAAAGCACGCGTTTCTGTTGCAGGCAAATAAATATTGGATTTTTGAAGGCAAACCTTCAACGCATATTCATACTTTTTAAACCATATTATTAACATTGGTATTTAACTAACATTAAAGCAATTTTTTGATCTGTTTTGTTTAAATTATGTTTTTTTTACATAATTTAAAGGAAATGGCCTTTTCATAACATTTTATTGTTAAAAATCATGCAAGTAAAAATTAGGTCAAACAAAATGTTTATTATGTATTTTGGAGCAAATAAAAATAAAATGATGGTAAAATTAGCTACGTTAATTTCGACCGAAGGTGACCGCTTTGTGCATTTGTTTTCTACGTGGTTTTCTAGCTTTTTAGTTTCTTTTTTAAAGAAAAGAGTTTTTTAATAGACATAATTTAATGTATTCATTACCTAATAAGTGTGTGTTGTGTGATTAATTGGTGATGGCTAGTCGAGAAGGCAAGATATTCAAGTAGACTGTTAGGAGCTGTAAACATTTTGTTTAAAACTTTATTAAAAGTCTTAAAGACGTGTTAATAAAAATATTATATATATTTAATAGTTTTTTGTCATACCGATAGATGGCGCAATGGACAATAAACTACTACGTTTCTGCAATATCTTCGCTTTTTATCGTCTAAACCGTACCCATTAGACAAAAATAATTCGAGAGCGGTCTGCGGTAGGTGATCTCACTTAGCTTCGAAAGAAATATCTTCGGCTAGTGTAAAAATCTGCATCTCAAGTTGGACAGAGTTCCGAGAGATTTTTGCATTGCAAGGAAATTGCATGCAGTAAGGAGTTTTTCCTATTTTAATTTTCAAATAAAATATCGCATCAGTTTAGCTTTTAAAAAAGTTATGCGAACGTCAGCTTGCTGCTTGGGAGTATCTGCATTTCCCACTTTCGTGTCTTTTTGTTATCTTTTTGCCAATAACTTATTAATGATGGATGCCATCATCTTAAACGCATTTTTTTGCCAATAACTTATTAATGACGGATGCCATCACTTTATCTGCAACACGTGGCCTAATAACTTTGGTGGCCAATTGCCCACTTTCGCGTCTTTTTGATTCCTTTTTGCCAATGCCTTGCCATTAAAGAGTGTTGGCAATGCCAGTAAATTAAATGTACAACGCCGGCAAAAAATGTTATATGGGTAATTTATATATGAAAATAATATTTTGAAAAAACAAGCCCCATTAAAAAGATTATTTTTCATTGAAAAACTTTACATTACCATTGAAAACCACAGAATCATAATAATATGTTTAATAGCCATGAAATATAAAGCGATCCGTTACGCCAATAAGAGCAAAACTCCAGCGTGTATAGGGAATTTAATGTCACTGTCCACTCCAGCAAATATTTTTTACCATTTTAGTATGGAATTTTTATTTTTTAAAACTTTTGCACAAAAAGGTATACCTTTTAAATATGGCTATTACTTGTTGTAGTTTTTGCGATATATTAGATTAAACATTTTATTCCGTATCAAAGTTTGCCATTGCATTTATTTACGCTTTATCTAGGCGACCTAGTGGTATCCAAAAGGTCTGTATAAAATGATACCACATATTCTTTGGTCCAAATTACAACAATCGTTGCTCGTTTGCAAGATACAGGGTGTCAAATTTTCCATTTATTTTTTTTTACTTGGACACTCTGTATCTTGCAAACGATCAACATTTAAACAAAAGTAAATTGTACTTTAATTTGTACAGACCATTTAGAGAAACCCGGGTAGCCCAAGTAAAGCGTTTAGAGGGTTTTTTATCTGAAATAAAACCTTTAAACTCAAGGATCTTGAATCGGTTGCTCGTAGCGATATTTATTAGGTATATCGTATTTGTGCAAAAAATATGGCAGAATCTACTAGAATCATAATATATCGAGGCAAAAAGTAATGAAACTTTGAACAAAAGCAAAAGACTGCAGGCAGCTCCCTCTATATTTAAAAGCAAAAATAGGAGTAAATTTTGCAAAAAATCTAGTAATAAATAAAATATTTGCAAACAACTAACATAAAATAAAAACTTTGACACCTTGTAACTCGAAAACGGTTAAATTTTCGACTGAGATAAATTGAGTTAGATCGTTGTATTTTGGCCAAAGAAGTCTATGGTGGCATTTTGTACAGACATTTTAGAAAAACCCTGTATAATTTATTTATTATGCAGTATTGTATACCTAAGTCATATTTAATTTAAAGCTCATCCTGCATAGTTAAAAACTTTTCTGCATCCACCTAAAACGAAATAATCTTCGCAGGCTTTCAGAACATCGCAGCCGCAACAACCATGCCAAGGAAATGGGCGTGCCATTGGTTTGGAGGGGTAAATCGTCGGTAAACGCTTTCTCGCTTATTGCTTAGTTAGCTGGCAGCACTGACCTCGATCGATTGCCAATGTTATTACCTGCGCGAAACAAAAGTTATATTTCATGGGCGAAAAAACGGATTTGTGCGCAAGCAAATCGAGGGTGAACGCACCTGGCCCCAAACAGACTATGCCCATTCTCGGAAAGAATTTGTCAACGGTGTCCTGGTTTTCTGTTCGGAGTACGGTAGCTCATGAGCGTCACGGTCAGACCACGGACGGAGGGTACGGAGTACGGTGTGTTTGTATTTTGCCACAGCTTTTAAGTGCGCATGTTCGTCCACCCGTCTATTTTTTTACTGCGCGAGGTCGTAAAAATCCGAAAAATGCTTCTTGCCCCTTACAGTGACACCCTGATGGCATGTTTACATTTTCAGCTGTCCAAAGACCCGATGACGTCACTTCTTGTGCCGAAGAAGTGCTGAAAACTGGAAAAAGTGACGTTTTGGCTATTTTTCAGGAATTTTCAGGAATTTTCAGGATTTTTTCAGACATTTCAGTACTTCTTCAGCCAAAGAAGTAATCGTCAATGACCAGTGGTTGTTCAAAAAGGCTTAACCAAATTGACAAAGTGGATGAACTAGCTATTCGGTGTTAAAATATTATTATTGGTATTAAAATATTTAGTATTAGGTAATAAATAAAAGAAATTAAAAATAATTTTACTCTTTATTTAAAATTAAAATGTACAAAAATGTCTGTTAATATGATTATTATAATTTTGCTTTTGTGCTCAAACCATCCTTTAATTTTCTTTTTGTTTTTTCTACACGAACTCAGTCTATTTACATATTTATTTCTTTGATCCAGGATTTTTTCCTCTCGCTCAATACAATCGTTTAGATTCGAAAATAAATTTTGTTGTTCTCTCACTTTATTTTGTAATTCACTTTGACACTGCACTAAATTAAAGTCAATTTTACGTATTTCTTCTGTTAAACCGGAATAGTTTTGCCTCAACTCTAAAAGTTCTTCTTTGTAATCTCCAATAAGTTGGTGTGTAATTCTTTGTCTTTCTTTACATGTTTGCAGGTTTTCTGTTATATTTATTTTTAACAAATATAGTTCTGATTCTAAATTAATATTTTTTTTTAATAATTTAATGTAGTTTGTGTAATTTATGGAATTTGTTAAGTTACTTGCAATATTTTCATATTCTTGTAATTTTTCTAAACAAAAATCGTTGACAGCTAATTCGTTATCATATAATTCTATGTATTTATCAAGTTCTGAGGTGCATTCTTGATACAAAACCAGACTCGTATTATAAAGGGTGTTGTAATCATTTTTTAAATAACTGTAATTTTGACACTCATCAGAAATCACAAAGAGAAAAATGGCACAGACAATGAATAATGCAAGTGGCATGTTTAAGCAGACACAGTTAAATGATACATTTTTTGATAAAAATATCTTTTAAATATAAAAAAAAAGCGACATCTGTTTTATAAAGTTAAATAATTCATTGAATATTTTCTTTATCAATCCAACTGTTATTTTTTTATCGAAACCTAACCACTTAACAAATACTTTATTGCCTTTACGTTTGATAACTTTTTCAACTAGGTAGATGTCATTATACTTAACTTTTTGTAATTGTGGTTCATAAAATCCACCTTTAATATCTTGTTTGTTGATGTCTTCAAGCAAATACGTCACGGGATTTGTAAGATGTACCTTTTAATTGTAAATATTTCCGTAGACCAGTTGGGCATGTACTTTTTATCGAAAACACCTCGAAACTTGGAAATTCTCACTGAATCACCTACTTTAAATTTTGGTTTAGAGGTTATCTTGATGTGACTATACACAGTGCTTAGCAATTTTTTTCATGTTTTTTAGTTACTTCAGAAGGCTTTAGTCCAATTGTTCTATGTTTTTATTATTATAGGTATTAACAATGTTTTGTAGCAAATTTAACCAGTTATATGAACCCTGTATACTAAATTCCTTCCACATCATTCCTTTAAGAGTTCTGTTAACCCGTTCCACGATTGAAGCTTTTTTTCACTATATACAACATAGTGTTTTATGTGATATTTTTCGCTAAATTTTGTACTTCTTTACCGGTGAACTCACCACCTGAATCTGTACAAAGATGGATTGGTTTTTGAACCGTGAAGACATTTTCAAGAGCCTCAGCAACTTCTTTGGATGTTTTTGTTTTAAGTGGAAAAGCCCAAACAAATTTGGAAAAGCAGTTTATTACAACCAAAATGTATTTATAGCCCTTGTTTTCCTTTTCATATTCTTTCATATCAACCAAATCTGCTTGCATTAGATCCAATAAAGATTTAATTATAACTCTACGTCGCTTAAAATTTATTCTTGCTGGTTTATGTAATTCTTCTACAATGTGTCTTTTAATGTTTGACATATTTAAAAAGTTATTCAATAATGTTGGCTTCACGCAATTCTTCAATTATAGAATTAATTTCGTTTGTGTGACCTGTGTTGCCTGACGTCTGTGAAGCAAGTAATAATTTTAACCTATCAACCAGTTCATTTGGATTGTCCCAAAATACGTAATCAATAGGTTTATCACTGAGTTGCATAATTAGACCGTTACCTTCTTTACTGCTTCCCTCAATTGATGATGATGACTTTAATAGAGGTTCAATAAATTTTTTAAATTTCGAATTTTTACTTGATTTAACATTTTTTATTGCATTGGTTTTCATTAAAATGCGAGCATAGTTTTGAGCATCACTTTTAGTATATTTATTAGGAACATTACGATTAAAAAGTAATCCATAAAGTCCTTTAGTACCTTTGTAAGTTTTACCGGCAATTACCAAGTCAGGACCATCAAAATCTATTCGTTTATTTCCTATAGAAAATTTTTCGATGTCCTTTTCATATTTTACCCTAAACTTTCCATCAGAATTCTCACTACTTGAATCATTAACAAACCTTTTGATGTAACGTAAAGGAAGGCTATTATACTGTTCATAATAATCAGTTAAAGATTTTTCTAAAATTGTTTTATTAAGTTGATCCTCATATTCACGTTGCTTTTGTGCTTCCTCCTCATTTATTTCTGCTTCTACTCCCTTAACAATTAACTTTCTAAGGTCTGTTGGTTTATTGGTAGAAGAAAAACTTAGTTTCCTTTTTTTAAGTGGTACTGTCTTAGAAATATGTATAGGAGTATCTTCTAGTTTAATTATGGGTGTAGAAGTAAGTATAGGTTCTGATGCTACTGACTCATTTTTTTCCTGCTTGTTTATAAATTTTTGTTCATTATCATTTTCTTCTTCGCTAAACTCTGACATATCAGAATACTTTTCTGGTGTGACAGAAGCTGAATGTTTGTCTTTCATCTTAACTGGTAATTCTAGTCGATTTTCAATTTTTTGCAAATGTTTTGTTATGGGTTGAAATAAATTTTCATGTGCTGCTTGTGTATGTTTTAATATACTTAATTTATTTTTTATATCTTTTCTCTTTAGGATTAATTTTTTTTAAATATTTTTTCATTTTGTTCTTTTTTAGGAGCCATCCTAAAGGTTTAAAGTCTAAATGTATAATACCATGCCAGCGCTAAATGTATATGTATTTATCAAAACCATAGCGATACCGACCATCATCAAGATTATTGTCCTTGAAAATAGATAAAAATCCAAATGGTGTTCTCCAACAATGGGAACAAATATTTTTAAAATTTTCAAATGACATATCAGTACCAACATGATCGGTGTAAATATGTTTAAGATTCATATCATCTTGTTTGAATAATACTAACACATTGGCATTATCTCTTATTAAATGTTTAGGTATTTTGGCATAGGTTTGACAAAGATAGAAACAGTCTATATTATTATGACGTCCCATACTAAAATATTCTCTAATAACAGCTTGTTTACTACAAGCTACATCATCAAAAATAAAAATTGAGTTCGATTTTGCTTCTGATGGTGATATAATTTCTTCATCATTACTATATGCATAATAACCTACACCTTTAATAGGTGTCAAGAGTTTTTCTAAATACCCGTATTTAGGTTGGTATAATGATTTTGAATACAAATAGACATTTTCAAATTTAAGTCCATTTGGATGTTCCAACAGGCTCAACATAACATTTGTTTTTCCACAATTTGATGGACCAGTGATAATACCTCGGATTGTTGATGGTAACAAAACACTGTGTTTAATACTCTTTTGTGTATCTATATCATGCTTACCAATAGGTAAGGTTGTTTTTTGTTTAATAATCTTCTTCATAGTAGTGCTACACTGAAAATAAACATAAAAGGGTATAATTCTGTTTTATATATTTAGTAGAAATTTAGTTTCTGTCGGACAAACATGAAATATTATCTGTGTCACACTGATATTAAAACCGGAGACGGTATTGTAAATTCTGTTATTAATAAGCTACCATTTGAGTTACATTTACCCGGTTACAATTTCTGTGGACCTGGAACCAAACTACAGAAACGTTTAGAACGTGGTGATGTTGGGATAAATCCTCTAGATGAAGCATGTAAAGAGCATGACATTGCATATGCTAATAACAGTGTGTTGTCCGATCGTCATCATGCAGATCAAGTTTTACTTAAAAAAGCTCTAAGTCGAACTCGAGCTGCTGATGCCACATGGAAGGAAAAATTAGCGGCTGCAGGTGTTACTGCCGCCATGCATGGTAAAATTAAGCTGGGGATGGGTAATAAATATAAAACGATGAATGAACCAAAACTAAATCAGTCTTCAATTAACATGACAACTAACAAGGTGATTATAAATAAAACTGTGTCTGTTATGCAAAAGACAATTAAATTAATGAATGAGTATTCAAAAAAGTTGAGTCTTTACTAAATAATTTGACTGTAGAAAAAACAGTAAAAGAAAACAAATCCAAACGGGGTGAAAAAAACCTAAAAAGGTAGTAAAAGATAATAATAAAGATGATAAATATAACAAAAACATTGATAATTATCATGAAACATTAATTAAGCAAAAAATGCTTAACAATTCCTCCAAGAATACAAGAAAACGAAAATTAAAAAGTTTTGAAGATAATCCCATTAAGAAACAAAAAATGTTGGAAAAAGAATTAAATGAAGATTTTAAGCAGGAACAGTATCAAATACCAAAACGAAAATTGAATGAGACTGACCTGGATGAGACTAATAATAATAATAAAAAGTTTAAAATAGATGATAATCAATTATCTGGTCATACTAAGTTGAAGAGAACATTAAGTTACAGCAGTGATAATGATGAGGATGTTGTTTTAACAAAGAAAATAAAGACCACCTAATATAGAAAATAAAAATATATAAAAGAACCTTTTTTATATAAAAAGCGTAGTCTACTGAGAACCTTTCAGAAATCCAGACATGTCGAAAATACAAAGAAAAAAAAGGATCGAGAAAAAATAAAGAAAAAAATATAATACAAAATCAGTATTAACAAAAACTAAACCGATAAGCTTTAAAACTTTAAGTACTAGTATTAAGAAGCATATATTAAGACAAAAACCAAAAACTTTTGCAAGTGCTCTTCAAATTGCCCTTAAGTCAGCCGAAAACAAAAAAGTTAAACGACCAAGAATAATTCAAATTCCGAAAACTGGTGGTGTGTTGCCCTTGATACCAATTTTTGCTGGTTTAAGTGCTTTGGGAGCTCTAACAGGAGGAATAACTTCAATAGCAAAAGCTGTTAATGAAGCTAAAGCTGCTAAACAAAAACTAGTAGAAACTCAACGACACAACAAAACAATGGAAGCCATAGCAATGGGAAAAGGTCTTTATTTAAAACCATACAAAACTGGTCTGGGTCTTTTTTAAACCGTTGTCCAAAATTGATAAATTACCAGTAGTTTTACCCCAACGTGCTTTAACCAACGTCGACTTAGAGTTTTATGCTAAAAAAATTAAAATACCAAATTTTCGGGGAGTATTTATGAAAGATTGTCTACCTCTTAGGATTCGCAAAAATGAAGCAGGGATTATTAACCTTGACAACCATTCAGGACCTGGAACACATTGGACTGCTTATAAAAAACATGGATCAAATATTTTGTATTTTGATAGTTTTGGTAATTTAAAACCACCTCTTGAAACACAAATATATTTTAACTCGAATGGATTTTCTAACATATTTTATAATCACATGCAATATCAATCGTATAACACCTATAACTGTGGACATTTATGTTTAAAATTTTTGTATCATTCTTCATGATAATAATAAATAGTTGCACCAGGGTGTTTTTGTTTTATTTATAATTAAGCTGTTAAGCTGTTAAGTACAGTTAAAATGTCTTATACTTTTTTGTTGTCAGGTCAAGAACCAAAACTTTCAGCTAAAATATATCCACCTATAGTATTAAACGAAAACGAAGATTACGTTTTAGGTGTTATAAATTTTGAAAGCTATAACTCAATTCCAAATATTGATAAGACAAATAATAAATTTCATTTTAATAAAAATGAGGTTATTGAGCTACCAGAAGGGTCGTACGAAATAGAACATATATCCAAATATCTTAAGGACTATTTAAAACTCCATTGCAAAGAAGACGATCCAGTGACATTATTCATAGAGGCCAACCATAATACACTTAAATGTGAAATTACATGTAACAAGTCAATCGATTTTACAAAAAAAATTCCATTGGTAGTTTGCTAGGTTTTGGTAAACAAGTACTAGAACCAAATAAAACTCACATTTCTGAAAAACCTGTAGATATACTGAAGGTTAATGCTATAGTAATAGAATGTAATTTAATAACAAATTCCTATAATAATGGAAACTTGGTTCATGTAATTCACATGTTTTACCCCACAGTAGCACCTGGTTTCAAAATTAATGAAAAGCCTACAAACGTTATCTATCTACCAATAAACACACGATATATTGATGAAATTTTACTTAAAATAAGCGATCAAGATGGAAATCTGATCAATTTTAGAGGAGAGCTTATAACAGTCAGACTACATTTAAAAAATTCTCCTAATTAAAAAAAAATGGTATTTGTTTTTGATAACTCTTTACATTTACCGGATTATTATCTTAAAAATCATACAAAACAGTATAATACCAACATACCCAAAGAAGAATCAAACAGTGCACAACGACAGCTTAAAGAACTAACATCAGAAAGAAAAGCATTTCTTATGTCGTTAGGGTTTAAGCTAAAAAAACCAACAAAAATTGGTAAATTAAGAACCATTTGGACTGATTTTAAATTACGTGTTGGTGCAAGTTTTCAAAGAATATTAGTTTTAGTTAGTTGTAAGTGTAAATATACCGAACGGGAAGATCAACATGATGAACTCTAGTATTTTAAAAGTTAATGAAAGCGTATTACAAGATGATTCAATAGTCAGATATCAGTACCATACACATCAACCATACACTTCGACAACTTTTAACCATAACGATGAAATAAGAATACCTATACAAACACAGAACCTTTACACATTACCAAGTCAAAGTTTTTGTATATGGAAGGAAAAGTGCTAAAAGATGATGGTAACCACAGCAACAATGTACAGTTTTCAAATAATGGAATTGCCTTTTTGTTTGATGAGATTAGATATGAACTTGGTGGAATAGTTGTAGATCGTGTTAGAAATCCCGGTATAACATCAACTTTAAAGGGATATGTTTCATTTACAAAAACTGATAATATTTCGCTGCAAAACGCGTGCTGGGATGCAAATGAACTTCCAGCAATACTAGACAACCAGGGAAACTTTAATGTTTGCGTACCGTTAAGTATGCTGTTGGGATTTGCAGAAGATTTTAATAGAATAATTATGAATGTACGCCAAGAACTAGTTTTAATAAGAAGTAACTCAGATTTAAATGCAATTGTTCAGATACTTGACAAAAAAGAAAATTATAAGGTAACACTTAACAAGGTATTATGGAAAATGCCACATGTAACAGTAAATGATTCTCAAAAATTACGATTGCTTAAGCAATTTGAAAGTAACAGAGATTTAAATATAGCATTTAGAAGTTGGGAGCTACATGAGTATCCACAACTACAACAATCTAAAAATCACACCTGGGCTGTAAAAAGTTCAAACCAACTTGAAAAACCACGTTTTATTGTAATTGGTTTTCAAACAGATATGAAAAATAGTCTAGCAAAAAATATGAGTAAATTTACTCATTTAAATCTAACAAACTTAAAAGTCTATTTAAATTCCGAAGTTTATCCGTATGATAACCTTAATTTGGACTTTGATAAGAATAAATTTGCTATTCTTTATGATATGTATGTGCAGTTTCAACGATCTTATTACTATAAAAGGCACAGTGATCCATGTTTTGCTCCATTAGACTTTAAAGCTCAAGCTCCGTTAATAGTTGTTGATTGTTCGCGGCAAGGAGAAGACCTCTTAAAATTAGGCAGTGTCGATATACGCATAGAGTTTGAAACAGATAAAACAGTTCCAGCAAACACAACAGCGTACTGTTTAATTTTACACGATAAATTAACCAGATACAATCCACTTACAAGTACAGTTAAAGTGATTTAGAAAAAAAATGTATATCGTTGACGTTCAAGGTTTCCAATATAAGGATAGTGATTTTATATGTAAAGAAATAGCAATACTGAATACGTACAATGGACGAATTTTTTACCGATTAGTTAAAGAGTCACACCCGTTCAGCTGGATTCAAAACAGTATGGCAGGAAGACACATCGATTGGACCACTAAAAATATTCATGGACTGTCCTGGGATCTGCCGAAGAATTGTAATTATATTCCTATTGAAAATCTTTATTCTTTTATAAAATATGTAATAAGACCCAATGAGTTAGTTTATGTAAAAGGTATTCAAAAACAAAAATGGTTACAAAATGTAATTTCTAATAAAATTATAGACTTAACAAACTTTGGATGTCCAGATTTAAATAGTCTAGTAGCAGACCAAAATTTTAATAGGTTTCATTGTAAAAATCACGTTTTTAACAATTTAAAATGTGCAAAACAAAATGTGTACGTTTTAAGAAATTGGCATAGTAATTTTTTAAAAGAATTTTATTAAAAACATATATTTAATAAACTATTTTTTTTGTATCACTTTCTAGATCTATGTAAATAAAGAGAAGCCTAATTTAAGAAAAGTTTTTTATTTATTTATTCATGTTTATGGGACCAAAAGAAAAAAATAACATCAAAATTTAAAATGAATTTATTAATTCAAAACTAAATATAAAAATTTAATTAAAATATAAAAATCTCTACCATCGCTGGCTTTCAAAGTCCAACTCGTCCTCCTCGTCATCAGCCTGAGTTGGTGGTGGTGGTGGTGGTGGTGGTTGTGGCGACAAAAGTTGTTGCTGCTGCTGCTGTTGTTGTTTTTGTTGTTGGTGTTGTTGTTGTTCAATAAAGGTTGTTGGTGGCAGGTAACTTGTTGACGGACAAGGTTGGTTTGTTTTCTTAATTTTTTCTTGGGTTGCGGTGGCTCATCATCAGTTCCTTCATCCTCATCGTCATCAATCACAACCATCGATGATGATGTCAATTGATTCTGATGCTGCTGCTGCTGAACATCGGAATACAGCCTTTTGGTCGAACCCCTGGCATCCATTTGGATCTGATTTTGATCCTCCGCAACAATATTGAAACGGTACCGCCGAACCACAGTCTCCAAAATACCAAACTCCTCATCATTGTCGATGTTTACCCGCATGTACCTAACGGGCAGGTTACCAAACTTTTGTTTCAGTGTTTTCGCATTTGGAGTGTAACTTAACTTTACAAATATTTTCCCTTGGCGAATCTTTTATTTCCTGCAAACCATATCTGAAAAAGAAAAAAATACATACAATATTACTATCATTTAGTTTAAAATACTTAAAAGTTAAATTTTAGACAAAAAGGTCCTAAAATTTTTGCTCTGCAATAATTATAATGATTTTTTAATTTGTAAAAATAAAAGAAAAGAGATACGTATAATATCACAATCATTTAGTTTAAAATACTTAAAAGTTAAATTTTGTGTAAAAAGGCTTTAAAATTTGCGCTTTGCAATTTTTTAAAATAATTTTTAGTGTGTAAACGTATAGAGAACAAAAAAATATTTAATTTAAAAAAAATTACGAAATTCGGACCACCAGAAGCCGAGATATTTACGAAAAACCATTAGAGTCCCATTGGAAATCGACGCAAACGGACCAAAATGCATGTTTTGAAGAAACTATTAAAGAAAAACGTGCGCACATAGCGGAAAAAGTGCCTTCGGCATTCCGGCTGATAGCGATCTTTAATATAAATACATTAAAAAAAAAAAAAAAAAGGTTAAATGTTATATGTTATATGTTTATAATATAAGACATATGTTATGGGTAAAATTTATTATTATTATTATTAATATTTTATTTATTCACTTAGAATAGATGTAGTATTTAACAAAAATGCACAATATACTTAAAAAATAGTTAGGTATATAAATATAAATGTATCCAAAAAAAAAAAAAAAACTTACGGAAATAATTGTTTCACCACTACAGCCGTCCACTTCAATGGTAGATTTACAGGATCCTCTGTTATTACAACGATGGTGGATGCCATACACATAGCGTTGCTTGAGCCAGCCATTTTGTTTTTTTGGTTTTCGGTAGAGAGTACAGAAGTCGTTTATTTAAAACTGAGCTGATGTAACTGTGGTGAAAATAAAATTTTGATCCGTATTTATACAAAATCAACGAGATAACGTACAGTTAAGAAACTGTTAAACAAAATATATATTTAGCTATTTTTAAAAATAAACCTTAGTTTGCAAAATATATGGAAAATTTTATTCGTTTGTCTTTTTTGTTCAAAGTAACAATAATTGACGTCAATCATAATATCATCATTTAAAAACATGTAAATGAGCTAACTAACTAGGAAAATTTCTGCTGTGTGTGCAAAAAGTAAAGAACT